>WNGS01142304.1:8995712-9006837 GCA_020271785.1 Procambarus virginalis | reverse complement strand
TCGTGAAAAAATAAGTTTTTGAAAGATGAACCATTTGTCAATGTATGATTCTCTGCCCGTGACACCTTGAACACCTGTGTGACAGTACGAGCACTAGACAGTACTCACTATAATAACACCTGACTTAATTACCCAAATTAAACAAAATTTTATATACATTTATCAATACAGACGTTTAATCACTTCTTTAACAATTAAGCACCTTGTTTTTCAATTCTCATACCTTACATTCCTGTGTTCTGCCTCTCAATATCTTTCTGTATATAGTTTTCTTCTCTTAATATACTTTCTTTTCTATATATTGTGTGTGTCATTTTATAAGATGTATTAGAACCATATAAAATACTAACCTACAATGGACAACAAAAATTCAAATTTTTGGAAAAGGTGTATGGGACGTCACGGGGTACTGTATATACCTGTTGTCACCAACCAGCCTCCACCACCCCGGTGATGACGTCGTCACCAGCCACCACCACCCCGGTGATGACGTCACCAACCAGCCACCACAACCCCAGTGATGACGTCGTCACCAACACCTCCACCACCCAGTGATGAGTCGTCACCACCAGCTCCACCACCCCGTGATGCCGTCACCAACCACCCCACCACCCGGTGATGACGTCTCACCAGCCAGCCCACCACCCCGTGATGACGTCGTCACCAGCCAGCCTCCACACCCATGAATCCACCAACCACCTCCCCACCCCGGGACGACCACTCACCCAGAAACGCGCACCACCACCTCCCCCCCGTGATGCGTCTCACACCGCTACCACCCGTGATGACGTCGTCACCAACCAGCCTCCACCACCCCAAATGACGTCACCACACCTACCACCCAGTGATGACGTCGTCACCACCAGCCTCCACAACCCCAGTGATGACGTCGTCACCAACCAGCCTCCACCACCCCGTGATGACGTCGTCACCACACCACCACCCCAGTGATGAGTCACCAGCCACCACACCCCAGTGATGACGTCGTCACCAACCAGCCTCCACCACCCCAGTGATGACGTCGTCACCAACCAGCCTCCACCACCCCGGTGATGACTCGTCCCAGCCAGCCTCCACCACCCCAGTGATGACGTCGTCACCAACCAGCCTCCAACCTGACCGTCACCAGCCAGCAACCCCAGTGATGACGTCGTCACCACCAGCCTCCACACCCCAGACGTCTCACCAGCTCCCCACCCCGGTGATGACGTCGTCACCAGCCAGCCTCCACCACCCCAGTGATGACGTCGTCACCAGCCTCCACCACCCAGTGATGACGTCGTCACCAACCAGCCTCCACCACCCCCAGTATGACGTCGTCACCAGCCTCCACCACCCCAGTGATGACGTCGTCACCAACCAGCCTTACCACCCCGGTGATAACGACGTCATCACAGACGACACTGACCAGTCAGGTAACAAAAAATATATTATCTTCAACGTGAAAGGTATATTTATACACCGCTGTTGTACTACAGCCGTGTGTGTGTATGACTGCCCTGTGCATGAGAAATACTCATGCATGATTCAATATACGCGCGCTGCTTGGAATATTAATTGTCAGTAACGGTTGCCAAACCTATGTTGACCTTAACGAATTCTTAATATCACTTTGTATCTAATACAGTATTCTATCTAATGATTTCCATCCTTGCAAATTAATGCAACTGAACTTACACTATCACAGACTGACATCCTAAATTTAGCAAAACATCTTCCTGAGCATAGTTAACCTTTCCCACTTTATAACCCTACAAATCTACAACTTTTTTGGGGGGGCCTGATAAAGCTAATCACTAATGCATCCCAAACTTCAAAAGAAAATCCGACTTCAGTTTAAAACTAACCTACCAATGTTATTCTGGTCAATATAACGAAGCATAACCCCCAAAACTCACCCTTACTATATCCAGTTATTGCCAGTGTGGCAGGACTCTGGGACGACAAGCCTAGTGAGAGCTCACTGCTGTAATCCGACAGCCTGAGCCCTGCGTCATACTAGTTTCATCAAGCCAAACTTGACGGAACACTAGACTTATGTAAATCCTTCTGGGTCGATGGCCCTTGTTCCCAGTATTCCTCAGCCCATCCTCTCAAAATGAAGTGCTTATAGTAACTATTTGGTCGAAAGTGCCTGTATGTAGTGATGAACCTCCCGAAAGTTTACTTTTGTATTAATGAATTTGGAGGAAACCGGAAACTTATTGTTAACCGCAATATAAAACCTAACCTAACCGCTCCCAGCAATTCTAGACCTAATATGGTACATATATGTGCTATACTAGCCCTAGGAATATTTGCTTGGATTTTAGCTTTACATTTTCCAGACTATAAACTTAATAATACAAAAATGGTTTATTGGCGGTCCATCACTACATATTGTTACTTTCGACCAGATAGTTACTATAAGTACTATTGTTTCAGGAGGATGGGTTGGTGAGACCATGACAGTCTTTGCTCATGGAATGTTCAGGATTGGGAGAGTTGTCCCTAGTTGCAACCTGCAGCAGGTAACGGTAGCCCAGCCATCCTGGCATCCACTAAGTCGTACCGACTGGTGGACGTTCTGTGTTACTCATTTATATATGATTTATTTATATCTGAAACCTAACTTTTTACACTGGTGGTTTCAGATCTTTGAGAGTCTGTGATTTCTCTGCTATTAGACCTAAATGATTGGAGCAATATTGTTTTAATAACAAAGGGGATACCTAGTCTAATTCAGCTTCATGCTGGTTGCATGCTAATTTTGCAGCAGTGTCTATGTCATCATGATTTACATTTATATGAGATGGAATCCACAGAAAATATATTCTAAACCCTCTTTTCTATACGTCGAACAAGTTATTTATAATTACTACTATGGGGTTTTGATGAGTGTCTTGCAGGAGAAGTTTTAAAGTACTTGAAAGGCAGACTTTGAATTTGATCAAGTAGTTGCTATTCAAGTTCAAGTATATTTATTGAAACAAGACAAAAATACATCTCAATGGTTGCGTTCCCTCTGTGTACAGTTCTCTGGTGGCTACATTATTTTGTTATAACACAATTTTACATACAACCCATCTTCAGGGGAAAAGAAACAGACTTACTTTCAAACTATTTAACATAATTATTTATATATTATCATACTCAGACCGGTTCATAATGGAACATGACTAACCTGGAATTTTAATACAAAATTTCTACTCTGTATTTAGTGTCTTTATCGTCGGCCAATTTCGTCCACCATCAACACTCAACAAGTTTCTACTGTAGTTATGGCTCTAAACTAATATGTTAATACTGAATTACAACGTTCAAATTAACGAGGTTGATTTAATTTAAATGCACCTGTACCTTCAGCAAATCCTACAATTCAAAAGTTAGACTAATCTCAGCTCAATTTAAAACCAAAGCTTTGTAGTTTTACTTTTGAATAAAAATCATGTTTCTATTGACCTTCATTCCCAATTCGGTATCCGGTCATCCACACAGCCTCGCACACCACCATAGAAGCATTGAAACATCGACAGCCACTTGACAACAAAATCATTAATCCTACAAAGACTTCTAAACATGCTAAACCATGGTCGACGGGTGATGATGAACTGACACCAAGTCACAGACATCGCTGACCATGATGGTGCAAGTGAAACTGTTGACCAGACGTCGACACCCCAAGGTCAAAATGCACAGATGTCTATGTTGTACTGAAAGGCGAGAAATCTAGAGACCTTGTGATACCTTCCCAAAGTGCTAGGAGGCGGACTAAAATAAACATGTACCATAGGGTATCCCCGAAAGGGAAGATACAATGGTACATAAGAATTACAGAAACTGAATAGGCGGGCCTATTGACCCATACGAAGCAGATCCAATTCATATCCACCCAAACCCAAGAGACCGGAGTATCATGCGAGATTGGGACTTTCAGTATCACTGCTACCTTATTCATTCTTGTGTTCATGATATCCTCATAATGCACCCGGAGTTTGCCACAGATGTACCTAAATGTGTTAATAAATAAATAAATAAAAAACTGAAAACAGAAAATTAACATGTACCACATTAATCTAGAGTACTTCTGCAGGCTACCTGTCCTCAGGTAAGGTAGAACATTTCGCAGTCAGATCGTTTTTACATTAATATAATGCAATAAGTGGGAAAATGACCTACGCGTAACGTACGAATGCACTACCTTACCTGTGGATAGGTAAGGTTGTACATTGTTGCATCATCTCACTGCGTTTTTGCGTTATTAAATAATGCAAAATAAGGTCAGGTAACCAAACCTATACTGGAATGCATTAATAATGCTAAAACGAAGAGAAAATGCACAAAAGTACCACCTTACCCGTCCTCAGGTAAGGTAGTACCTTGTAAGGTAGTACCGCGGTGATATTTTTCATTTAATGCGGTTTGCATTACATTAATAATGCAAAAACAAACTAAGCGTGATAATACAAAAATTTACTGCCTAACCTAAAGATGACAAATATATATATGTACCCCATTAGGCTAGGGTACTCACACGTTGCTTGACAGAAATAACAGAGATCGCATGCTGCTAGACAGCGGCGCATCTTCACGTATAGAAAATCAAGCAAATAAATACATCCACCAGTCAAAGACTCGAGGCCGGCCCAGATTGTGCCCCTGAAACAAAAGGTTAGTGCTCGGGTACACACAGGCGGGTAAAGTGTGTGTTGGCCAGAGTGTTCTACCCCGCACAAGATACGGCTTCCAGAACCACTCGTTTGAGGTGACGTCTCGGGATATATGGAACCAAATTTCAAACAAAAATATAACCAAACCCACTGGTTTATCTATATAAACTTAGAATCAGTTTTATTGATGACATTTTATTTAACTATTGAAGAAATAATTCAGATTTAAAGAACAATGAAAAGTAAAAATAAATAATAATCTTAACATTAAATTGCAGAATTGTTAATAGGCTACAGTCACAGCCTTGATTGATAACTCGAGACTGGAGGATTAAAAAGCCCTCAGTTTAACACGAAACTAATCTATGGTCACAAATTTATGTAGTTTATTTTAGCCAAAACTTTGTTGAAGACCAAAGTATACTTACTGGTTGTCAGTAAGCTAGTTGTAGCCTAATGGCCCTAACGGTTAATAGACCTTATTAAACCCAACATGAAAACAATTCTGGGATCTGGACGTCTGCTATTTATCTTAGATTTATTTTTTGCCAACGCTGTAAATTATTATGTGAACACTCGTAACTGACAGAACGACTTGTGCACATTATGTGAACTGAATGTATAATTGGAGAGCCCTGGAAAGTGAATAAAATAGTTAGGTAGTAGATTGTAATGTGGGTCGAGACCAGAGAGCAGTCAATGTCCACACTAGAAGCACTACATTTCCTTGAATTCTAACCTCTTGGTGAGAGGTATACAACAGATCAAAATTCAACGCAAATTGAAGCACTATAGTGCATTGACGTCACTTATTGTTAGTGTATTGGAACAGTGACTGTTTCTTGGACGGCGTTAGATATGAGATTTGTGAATAATTTTAATATAATCTAATTTTAGAGTACAGTAGGTACTATTATCCTTAGCAATTATATTCAAGTATTTTTTTCATTATTTTACGAGACTTTCTAGCCAATCTAATTCATATTCTCTAATACATTTATTAGTAAAATTGAACACCTCTAGTGTCCTAAACACTTATAGAGGTCACTTTATTTCAATTTGGTGTTAAGGTAACCTTGACTGTTGGGTGACCAACAGTATGGCTTGTTCAGTCATACTGTTTCTTATTGTATAATTCGGTTTCATCAAAAATTTCAATTTCCACTCTCGGGGGTAAATAATAATTATACATAATAGCAATAATAATTACATATTTACCATTCAATTGAAACGTTCACCCTAACAAATTGTATTTTTCGTAAGAATTTCAAACGAAACTATGTGGTAAATTATCATTAAGGAAAGTCATCGTAAGAACCCAAAACCAATTTGGTCTTCCTGGATTCATCAGTGTTTGAGTTGAGGTGACAGACAAATTGAGAAGCGTAATTACCTTTCTTTCCATTATCCCCAGGGACAATTATCCCTACGGCCATTATCGGGGCGGTCATAATGGCTGCCACCATTGTTCCTATGGTCATTCAGTAACCTCGATTCCGTTCTCGCCTCAGACATGAGTGAAGGCGAAAAGATTCAATGTCCTTGCTTATCCTAGTGATCTCTTAGTTTTCAGAAATAACAAAACATCCGAAGAAAATCTGATTACAGACACAGCTACACTGAGTGGTTAAATCTCTTGCGCAACGTGGTATTATAATGGCTTACACAACAAGAAGTAATCCACTTCACAACGAAGGGGTGCAATCACTAAAATAGTGAGGTTACAGCCTCTTTTACACAATGAGGAGATACAGTATCTCAGATAAAGAAGTATCAGACAAAGCCTTTAACACAATGAGTTATAATATCCCACACACAGAGGTGTTACAGCCTCTTACGTGAAGAGGGTTACATCAAAGAGAATGGAGTAGAGATGTAATTATTTTGTGAACATTTTTTGTTGAACTTTATCTATACGCTAGAAATAAACGATAAATGTATTTGCCTTAGTGGCATGAACTGAACTGAAATTTAATTTCGTGACAATATCTTCGTCTTCTGATCGTCCATCAACCACCATTAAGACAGATGTCCTCCCCTTACCCCATTGTCAAGACATTTGTCAAACCCAAACACCGCACTCAACTGTGCTAACTTCAACATAAAGCCAGCGACCACCACACCCAACTGTGCTAACTTCAACATAAAGCCAGCGACCACCACACCCAACTGTGCTAACTTCAGCATAAAGCCAGCGACCACCACACCCAACTGTGCTAACTTCAACATAAAGCCAGCGACCACCACACCCAACTGTGCTAACTTCAACATAAAGCCAGCGACCACCACACCCAACTGTGGTAACTTCAACATAAAGCCAGCGACCACCACACCCAACTGTGTTAACTTCAACATAAAGCCAGCGACCACCACACCCAACTGTGATAACTTCAACATAAAGCCAGCGACCACCACACCCAACTGTGATAACTTCAACATAAAGCCAGCGACCACCACACCCAACTGTGGTAACTTCAACACCAAACAGGTTCTCCATGGATCACCTGGCCCCCTGGACGTGCCAGGAACGCCCTAACAACCAATACCTAATGACCTGCGTATGCTCATTGCCACTTACCCATAATGCTACTAACCATTTGCCACTCGGCTAAAGTCAATATTTGCTATTCTTTATTCATATTTTCCCGTTGACTTCTTTTGAGAGGCGAAATTGTTTTAATCTAACTATGAAAAGAAGATTCCTGTTGGTGGGGGATTAACTTTGTTATTTTTCTGTATATGTTCTTAATTAAGAAGAAATAATGTCTGGAGTACGGTGAACAAACTGTGCATTATAAATTTAGTGAGGTTGCACTAGTATAAACGTAAACATGTTATTTAAGCAAAAGTACATATACATTGAAATATAAGCAGAATGTTGGGCAGGAAGATACGCAGCCTAAAGCCATATATACCAATACGCAGAAGGGGTTCGGAAGTAGGATAACACTGCTTATGTTAACGCTTCTAGATATAGAGCAAAGTCTGTTATTGTCCTGCACATCTCCAGTGAGTACGACGGGCTCACCATAGCCCGTGCTGCTTGGAACTTTTTGTTCAGAGTAGCTGAATCAAAAAAAAAAGTTATTTTCCTTGTTCATACATTATACCTCTGCTAGATCTAGGTCTCTCATTACTCCCAAGTCCGTATCGCAATGTTCACCAATACTTACAATAAGACGTTTACTACCTGCCAACAATGAACTGCATTTGCCAATTTTCATTACACACTTGAAGCTTATTGAAGTCTTATTTCAGTTTCGCAATCTTCCGTTGCTTTAATAACGCTCAATGTATTAATTACGTTTGTTAATTGACATTATAAGTGGTTTAAGTTTGTATATATCAATAATAAAGTCCCAGGACTGAAGCTTGGCGGCGTGCACAATTTATGTATTTACCTGAAGGCGATTTACGCACTGTAATTATCTTCTATCGATGGATACGCACGTAAATTTGGAATACCTCTGTATTCATTTTTTTCGAAACTATAAACTTGTATAAATAAACTGATTAGCGAGTCATCGTACCCTTGACAAGCCAGTTTTTTTTGGGCACAAAGATGGTATGTTGTTATATATCGCGCTCTGTCAGTCAGGACGCAACGTACCTCTTCCCCAGTGAAAAAAAATTAATCTGGAGGGAAAAAATCTGTAGATTAGCAAAACTACTTTTTCCAGTTTCAATGACAGGATACCACGCAATAAAAAGGTCGCTATTGGCCCAGCAGATAATGGTAACCACTTACTGAACATAGCTCAGGCGAATGTTTTGCCAGAAAAAAATGCGAGTACTCTGGCTGCAACAAGATAACTTTGTGTTAATTACGGATTACACAGGTGCGAACCACATATCCAATTTGGTCACCAAAACCTTAGTAGCTACTTATAACATTACTAATCCATATGTAATAGTCACGGGCGTTAGAAAATATTACACAGTGCGAAAACAAGTGAAACAAAAAGTAAGAATAATGCTTCAAAAGCCAGGGAGTGAGCGAAGCAGAGGGGAATGTGCTTGAGTGGCGGCGGTGTGGATGAGGCAGCGCGGCCCGGGGTAGTACTACCAGCCCCGCCAGCCGTAATTAACCGGCAGGGGCGCTACAGGGTGGCCGGGATGCTCCAGCCTCGCCGCCTTCAACAATATATGACAACATACTGGAGGCTTAATGGCTCTTCATCTCCCTCGGTCCTTGACACAGCCGGAGGTGTCACTAAGGTCACGGTGCATGCGCCTCGCACGAGTACAGCGGCTCTATGAACTTTGTATACAGAATTAAAAATTTGCCACGATAAGAGAAATTAGTCGAAAGCTATTTTTCTTCAAAATTACCAGCCGTAGGTAAACAACCACAATAGGATTTGTAAGGAATCACGTTAAAAAATTGGCAGGTTAGTTTCCTGTGTATTGGTATAGTGAGCATCTTTATGGCGGGGAGAGGGAGGCTGTACCATGGGGGGAACCATAAAACCTCCCTATGTCGTTTGACCTGTGTCGCACCTTGCCCAGTCTCCTGGAATCTGGTCCTTCTCGCTGGGGTATCCTCTGCACACACAGCTTACTATATCATCTCCTGTGCTAGCAGATATAACGGTGCAACATCAGACACCAATAGCCCTGACCAATTCACAGAGATAGCACACACAACCCACTTTCATATTCCTTTATGAAAATAAAAGAAGTGACGACGTTTCGCGATCGTGCATTATGAGGATCAAGTGTAGACAAATAGTAGTAAAGTGGGCTTTGTAGTACAGTTGGGTTCGTTCTCGACTCTCAAATAGGAATCCCAGGTGGGACAGAAATGGTTGGGCACGTTTGCTTTCACCTAGCAGTAAATAGGTACCCGAGAATTGTGTTGACCACACCACACCTGTTGCTGTGTTGCATCCTGGGGAGGGTCAGTAGTTCGACCTTAGGGGGACCTCGATATCAGTATATATCAGTATACACATACGCAGGCTGCCTGTCTCCGACAAAATTAATTAAAAACTTAAGGTGAAAATGTGAGGTGGGAGGCGAGAAGGTTGAAGTATAGGAATAAGGTTTATTTATAGAATAAGATGCGTCAATTTTTCAGCCATGTTATTATGACTTACTCTCACCACGGAAATAAAACTCGTGGTGGATTTCGTTGCAAGTCAGGAATTCAACTGAAAATTAGCAGATGCAGTCTCAGGGCTATTTGAAGACCACGGTTGAACCTGAACTGTATCCAACCCACCATTCCATAAACTACTCGGATTACACAAATTAATATATCACGGGAAACAAAGAGTCAGCCCCAAAGATGGGCTGGCAGCTGAGTGGACAGCGCTCGGGTTCGTAGTCCCGAGGTTCTGGGTTAGATCCCCGGTGGAGGCAGAAACAAATGGGCAGTTTTTCACCCTGATGACCCTGTTCACCTAGCAGTAAATAGGTACTTGAGAGTTAGACAGCTGCTACGGGCTGCTTCCTGGGTATGTAACAAAAAGAAGGCCTGGTCGAGGACCGGGCCGCGGGGACGCTAAGCCCCGAAATCATCCAAAGATAATCTCAAGAATAACCTTGGTGTTACGACTATTGCCACGACCTCAATTTTTGTATTAACACATTTAGGAACATGTGCACGGTGTGCATGCAGCTATCCTAGACCATATGAAGAAGAGTACAGTGTGTCGAGAACTAGCTACGGGCTATGTAGTCAGTAGCCTGTACTTGCAAATTTTGGGTGCATTATGTGGATATCCTCAAGAACACGTAAGTTAATAGTGATTACAAAGCTACAGGTACCTCATGTCGAGAGGTTTGAAGGGTCTAATAATTGGGCATTCAGTGATGTAGTGTGTGAGATCATGACCCAGATCCTGCTCCCAGCTTGCTTGCACCTGGAGTGTTCAGGACTGGGAGATCCTTCACTTGCCACTGGTAACGGTAACCAACCTGATCCTGGCAACCACTGTCTCGCGGTCTGATGGATGTTTTGAGCTGCCCATAAACATAGGCTTCGGATCTAAACAATTAAGTAATTGTCAAAAGGTACCAAGCCGGGGAGACTATGTAGTAAATCAGAATGAAAATGCATACGTTTTCCATCCTTGGGACACAAAGCAGATGGGGAAATAAAATAGTGGTCGTGGTAATTTACAACCTCGCAGCGAACAGAAAACAAGGCAGGAGTATGATGATGATAGAGCATGCACACAGAATTACAACTAAACTTCTAGTCATATGTACACCTATTAATGGAGGATTGACGAGGCAAATGTAGTGCCAATCGACAAGAAAGAGCTAGAGAAGAGACATAACTACAGTCCATTGTCACTCACAACATCCTTTGCAAGTACATTAAAATATAAGTAAAGTTACGACTACTTGCACACCTAGAAAGAATTAGATTGCAAGAAAACGACAACACGACCTTAGGCAAGGGAAATCATGCCTGACAAACCTCCTGGAGTTGTAGAAGGTAAAGAAAATAAGGCAAGACAGAAGAC
>WNGS01142304.1:8971795-8994712 GCA_020271785.1 Procambarus virginalis | reverse complement strand
GTTAGATTGTTGTACACTTGTTTAGTTTAGGAGGTATTATAAAGATTTGTATAAGTTTGTTACAAATAAAGTTTCTGATAATGACTACGTGCTGTGCCGATATTGTGACTTTTTTATGTCGTTAATGTACTGTGCTTATGTAACCTTTCCCAACTATAAATGTATAACCATTCACGAATAAAACATTTGATTTGAATTCCTGTAATGACTTAATCACATTGCCAGATTTGATCGAGGGCTACCCATACACACATTTATTATTACAAGCGTTGTTTTAACTTTTAATGCTGAAGCTTTCGGTTATTGGGGATTTTTTCTGCTAATTCCGAATTAATAATCTTCATTTGTATGCTTTTCATAACCGCATTAGATATTCTGAAGTCATACTTTGCATTTTCTTGCAAGCCTCATTGATCAATCACTCTGCAGTTAAGCTTTGCAATTCCAACATGGGATGAACCTTGTGCGTCAATATCTTTTCATTTAATATTAACATCTACTTCAGATATTGAACGTGATGGGTTATTTAAAGACTGCATTGTATATTTAGCTACAAGTTTTTTCTCCACCACCAAATAGGTTAAGGGAATCAGTTGCTGGTAAGACCCCAATGGATCAGTTTGTTTGTCTTGGCGTTCAGTCTTACATGATTAGTTTGTTTTATTTGTATATTGGACAGGCAAAATTATTCTACCTGTGCTTGATTACGGAGCCCTCAGCTAGTAGACAGAATATCCAAGAGTGGCGTTGGTTCGACGTTCAATCAAAGTTAATAACGCTGAATTGGCGTTGTTCTAGGGTATCGTACCCACTGTGCAGTTAAGACATCGCCATTCATTTCTTTGAGATTTTGAAGATGGAAGACAATATCCTTTACTGAGAGTGACACAGAAGACAGCAACAGAGAGAAACAAAAACAATATAGAGAATAACTTGTGAAGAAAGAGGACGGGAGATAAATTGCGTTGAATGCTGAAGGCGCAAAGAATAAGATCAGCCATTAAACACCGGGTATTCCACAGTTGATAACCTGAAAACATGAGTAAAATAAGACAAGGGAAAATATAAATGTCAACGAAGCCTATAAACAGCTATTAAAGTGTATCACGTGTGTGTGAACCTGATTTATGGAGATTAACTAAAAGACAATATATACAGAGAATAGGCTATATATATGTCAAGAAAGGCAAGAAAAAAAAGAATAATGAGCATAAATAATAAGTGACAGGCTGGGTTTAGGAGGTTGGAGAAGAGATTGCCATTGGTGCTTGAAGGAGCAGAGTGGAGGCGACTGTAATGTGGGTGGGCGATCTCTGTGCCATCTATCGACCGTGACACAACAATGCAGATGGCGTCACTGGACACCCACGCTGAGTTACCACCATATGACTTGAGCATTTGAGATTATAGTATGATCTTAAGAGTATAAATATGTGTGTAATTTTCTTGCGGTGTGTTATATACAAACGCAGTTCTGACTCGTTTAACTATCTAAAGTGAACAGACTAAACAAGGAAATAACCATTTACCAACCCTCAAGCTTAAATTATCTTTCGGTTAGAAGAATTTTTTTAAGATAACATTTTTTGTTTATTAACAAGCTTAGGTATACACAGCCATGTGTTGCTACCCTATTCTATATGAAAAATTACGCAGTGTAGATGAAAAACCAGCTATAAGTTCATTTAATACCTCAATAAAAAAATAAATTCGAGCAAATAATGGCTTCAGGATTTTTCTAAAAGCTAAACACTGATTCATAGAAATATTATATAATTATTTTTTACCAGTTTCTATAAGATTTCTCTCAAATAATGTATCTTTATTTACAAAACGTCTTTTCCTAATTCTGGGATTGAGGAATTTTCATCTACTTCGCATTTTTCTGACGTTTCTAAAGTAAGCACAATCTCGAGTAGTTTTCCAGATGAGTTCGGCTTAGGCTGCAGCTTCTACAACTTCTCTGCTCAGCTGCTGCTTCCTCCCAGCGTCTTCATGGAGACTTGTGTAAGTGACGAGTTTATTCTTATATGACAAGATTTTATATATAGGATTCTATGTTTATCTGGCAAAGAAACCAATATAAAAATGCGGGGTAACAATCGTTATCAATTTTTTCGTCAAATGTAAACGGAGGCAAGACCAGGATTCGTCAAGCATTTACGCAACCATTTACGAAACCTGTACATCTTTCCTCAATCATTGCAGCTTTACATTTGTTAAATAGTTTGAGCTCCGAAGCATTATGAGGTAGTTTATAACAATAATAACTATGGGCTGTGAAGTTTCGAGCCTTGTAAACTGTTTAATAAAAATACAAACAAAGCTGCCTTGATTAAAGAGAGATGCACAGGTTTCGTAAGTGGTTGCGTAAATACTTGATGAGTCCTGGCACAGGTTAGTGGCGAGCTTACCACACAAGGATGGGACTGGGCGTGGGAATGGCTGACCTGTACAAATGATCTCGGCTACCAGCCTAGCTATATATTTTTTCCCTTTTATTTTAAGAGGATCTGAACCAAAGTCAGTAATACTGAATTAAGATGCAATATACTTTAGTATTGTACTATTAATATTGAGGTAGTGTTAAACTGAATTATATGTGCCACACGTTACTGTTTAGTTTATACAGTATTTGTTAAGGTCAGGGTTTGACGTGTGCACTGTATACAAACTTGTTATATTATTATTTGTTACGGCATTAGGGTTACGTTTATCAATATATGTACGTACCTTGTGATGGTTCGAGGATCAAAATCCTCCTGGCCTGGCCTTTGACCAGGACTCCTAGTTGGTAGCCTGGTCAACCAGGTTACCAACCTGGAATGTTCAAGGTTGGAGGCCATGCAGACATTTGGGGCTAGCTTCATTAAACTTTGAGATTAATGATGATTTTACCTGGAGTGACATGAGATGGGGTCGTGGTCGGCCTTGTTCCCTCCTGAAGAGGGCGCGCATGGCCCAAAAGGTGCATATATTTAAAAAAGTTTAACATAATAGTTTAGTAAAATGCTTAATTACAAATTGAACAGCAGCACTATTACAATAATGAACAACAAATTTTTATAATAACACTGAACAATACAATACAATAGCAAGCAGAAACACAATTTAAAATAAGCAAAACCTTTTTTTTTATTTAGGAAAGTAAATAATAAAAAGCACTAAGCTGGTACAGCTGCACAGCAATGTACAAGGTACAAACAGTTCAAGAGTTCCTAGGTATGACAATGCCAATACGAGAGCAGAATGACGTAATGGTATCATTGTCACCGAGTCGAATTCGCTGAATTTTATCGAGACACGAGGCGTATAATTACGGAAAGGAAGCACTGTTTTCGATTATTCTGATAATCTTCACTTTCAAGCAGATGAACGACTAAAAGGAACAATGGAATTAGAACAATAACCCAGTGGACAGAATACCCAAGAGTAACGTTGATTCAACATTGAATCAATGTTACTCTTGGATATTGTCCCAGTTGGGGGTTAACAGCGTTGTCTCTTTTCGAGACGTCATATCTATGCCAAACGCAATCTTGTTTTGCTCTTAACATTTCATATGAATATAGGAATACCATGATTATAGACATTATATTTAACCTTATACATCTTAATACCCCCTGGCAATCCTACTTTTCAGGCATCTGTACACCAGATGATTGACAGTTGAGAGGCGGGACCGAAGAGCCAAAGCTCAACCCCCGCAACCACAACTAGGTGAGTGCTTTATATATTGACTGAGAAGGAAAATGACTCGAAGAAAGCAGATCTGTTAAGGTGGATTGCGGATACCAAAACAGCAGCATACACTTTAATACTAGTGACAATTTGTTGTACATACAATATTAACCAGCCAGACAGTTTATTACAATAGCGAGACACTTTGCTACCAGCAGGCAATGCTCACATCCCTGGTGTAGTGCTGTCACCAGCCCACACCACCACCTTAATGCTGCACTCCCTTTGTGTCACCCCGTCCGCTCACCTTTATACGTCACATTTTTTATGCAATCCTCGAAACTGGCCAAACGCGACGTAATAGTAAAATTTAAACACCGTAATATTGACGATTTCTATGCATCAGTCACGACAGGTTAGGTGGGTGCTTGGTTGGTATGTTTCTGGTGACGGAACTTGATTATCATTCGTGTCCGCTAAATCAGAGGTATTTTTGCTTTTACCGGTATACGAATGTTTCATGCAGGTTATTTCCACTGATACGGTGGTTATGCGATTGTCTGAATGGTATAATGCTAGTACTGGACGATGAGGCTTATCTGGGAACAGCTGCTAATGCTCATGTTTTGAAAGATATTATGCGTTGTTATTTCGGCCAAATTCTTCCATTTCTGCCTGTAATGCGCTGATATTGCTTTTATTTGCTATTTTCAGCTATTTTAATGTTATTCATGTCAGTTCACCATCGGTTATATCTGTAACAAGATATCATTGTTAGCTAACGTTTTAAAATGATGATACTTTATTATAACTTCCTGCACCACGTCCACGAGACAGAAACTAGACAGTTGAATAAAAACACGTGGAAACGAAAGCTCTTGAGTAAATACTAAAGCGACCAACAGTTGCTGTATTATAAATTTTGGAAGACTGACCCAGTCATACAACGTTCATTAATAGTCTGTCTGCCTCGACCTCAAGTTACCGCCCAGTCCCGAGAGGGCGTGACTCGGAGGCCTCCTCTAATTGCTAACGTAAGAAAGCAATTACCTTTGGTCTGTAATAACCGGCTAACCATTCTTTTTTCAGTAATCGTTTGTTAAATGGATAATTATAACTTAATTCAGGTAGATAAGTTTGATTTGTGGGATGTTACTTTAGATTTGGGCTAAAACTGCTAGGTTATGGTAAAATAAGTAAGATTGTTAGGCTAAGTTGAGGAAGGTTGCTAGGTTAGTCTTAGGGTTGGTTTGAGTGTACTGTATTGGGTAGTTTACAATAATGTAGGCTGGGTTAAGGTAAGTTGGGGTAGTTCGATTTGTTTATATATATTAGGGTAGGTTAGATTAGGTGAATTAGAGTAGATAGGGTAGATAGGTTGGGATAATTATTAGGAGAAAGCAAGGGTACTTTAGGTTTGGTACATTATGGTTGGTTAGGTTAGCTAAAAGTAAGTTAGGGTAGGTATGAGTCTGTCAGGTCAGGATATTAGATTACGTACTATGCACTGTGCAAATATGTTCACTGTGAATATGAAGCACATGTTTAGCGCATCCCACACATATAACCTCGTCCCACTTAATGTATCACAAGTCAACGGTAAATTGCCTTCATCCATCACAACATTAATACGGAAAAACCAAATGTTCTGTTCAATGACTTTATAGCATTAGGCTTCCTGGTTTGTTTACTTAACGTCATTCGTCATTTTGAAATAGTTAAAGTGCGTAACACAGACTTTATATAAAGTTATAAAGTCAGGAAGTTATTAGGTGGAATGACCATCAACCTCGTCTTGGTAGTGTATGTTTTTTTTATACTGGAAGAAGATGCTTGACATTTATCATCGACTGTTGAATAATAGCCAAGAGAGGGGGGAGGGGGGGGAGGAGGAGAAGCAGTGCGCTATCAGCAGAGTTTAGATGAAAAATAATTCTTAATAATAAGCGTACTTATTCCTACACAATATCGATGATTTTAAGGCGATTTTAACCATATACAGCTATGGGAAGAGCTGTATATGGTTAATATGCACCTCCCTGGTGCATCCCATTAGTAGACCTGAAAATCTCCTAAAGCATTGATGCCTTACTACAATACAAACTCTTGATAAAATTATCAAATTAATAACAAGTTTGCAAAATGTACTGTCACCGTACTCGCTATTTGTTGATAATTTTTTTTGCAATTTACTGCCGAGTAAAGAGCCCGAGTAAACCAGCCCGTCAAGTATATCTTCTGGTATACTTGACGGGCTGGTTTATGCAGCCCGTCCTCCAAACAAAGAACCAAAGTCCATTCCATGCACCCGCCAAACCCCCTGTTTATGAATGAAAAACGGTTTACATACGACTCAACTGATGACGTCCGATTACTTCCGGAACAAGTACTTCGCTGACGAATTTTGTTCGAACCACAACGCTGTAAATGCTTCACCCACGTACTACAAATAATCGCTAACAGAACCTAAACACCGAACCTAACCAGTGCCTGAATATGCACAATATGCTATTATATAATAATATTAATTTATATGTGAGAAAACTTCTGTTTTGAATGAACAGAATGTTAAAATTGATGAATGCGTCTTTGGGGTCGACGGCTGGGTCCGAGGACGGGTTGCCCCTTCACAAATAATCGCCAACAGAACCAAAACACCTAACCAAACCTACGCCTAACTATACATATAATTTTTATGTATAATAATATTAATTTATATATGAGAACAAATAAATTTTGAATACACATTATGTTAAAATTTATGAATGCGTCTGGGGAAGACGGCCGCTGCTTTAAACAGCCTAGTATGAGGACGGGTTGCATCCTCACACACAGCCTTCTTCTTTAATTATATTGTTCAGAAATCTTTGAACCTATTCAGCAAAATTTAATTTGCTGAATAATTTAATACGACGATTATTAAGGTCAAAATCTAGACCTGATTAGATTTTGTCGAGTTTACCACTCGTATTACTGGGAAATTTACATAATTATGCAAATGGACACTTATTTTCTCTTCAAGCACATTACTGCCTTTCTTAGACTATTTTTAATCCAAATTCGCTTCTTTCATAACATCTCTTTACATGTTGAATACGCCCTTCTGCTGGCGTTAATTTCTGTGAACTCTAGATAGCATTGTAACACCCCATTCACATTCACTGTTTTCATTGTAACACTATCGGAGATAACTTGCAAGACTCAAATGTCTTGCACTCATGGTGTCCAGAGTGTCACATTTCTTTATTTTAAAACATTGTATTGATCGTGCTTTGATATAACAATGAATTTACAATTTAAATGTTCTTGGTATATTACATTATCGCATATTGGCTCACTTATATATTTCATCTATTAATATTTTTCGTATCTTTCACCAGAAATGAAATATGCTAGTCGTAAGGTATATTCCTATTGAAACTTTCATTCTCTTTTACCGATGTTCATCTCGCAGTTTAAGTTGATTAAATCTTTCACTGTAAAAATTTAGTTTTAAATACCACTGTACTAACTAGCCTTCATTGTTGCTGTATTATATTTATTTATAATTATATTTAGTATATAAATAATATTATTTATTATATAATAAAAATTATAATAAATTATTATTTTAATAATATCGATCAAGAGAATTTGTCTTCCTTAATGAATGTAATTTTGTTGCGATAAAGTAATTTTTTTGCAGTCATTCGTTTTTTTTCTGAAGGTAATCAAGGTTGCCATGGCAAGACAAGTTCATGCTGTTGTATAAGACTCAACACTGCCAATCTGTGCTCATAGTACCCACACTAAACATCCCCCTCCCTCCCTCCCCCCCAACATTGGCTATTTTGGATAAAAAAGAACCCAAGAAAACACTACCTCCTGTTATCAAAGCCCTACATATTGCATGAGTTAGCAATTGTTAACTCGACCTCAATTTATGATAAGTCAACTGTAAAAGTTGTTCCAATAGTCAACAATATCGTTCTTGCCAAAGTATGTTTTATCAATAAATGTCAAATTTAAGCTTCTCTGATGGATAGTATCAGAGGTAGTTCCCAGCTATTCCATCACGCGCCAGCGAACCATTAGTTCTGTGATGGAAAAATGAGGTGTAAATATAGCAGAGGATACTTGTGCATGTCGTGTAATAAAACCATTAACACTAATACTCAGCCGCTCAATTTATACATAACTTATGCCTCATATCAAAATATCGTCTACAAACGAGAATGGAATAGTATTGCCTCGCCGTGAACTGATGGGGATTGCATTGTTGGTTTCAAGAGTAAGTACTCAACTGGTTTTAATACTGAAGATGAAAGTGCAAAGTATTATGGGGGGTGTAGGTTCATAATAGTGTAATACGCGAGGCAGTTAGCTCTTCAGTCGCCTTAAGTGAACTTTTTAAGGCTTGACGAGTCATCGATTTTGATAATCCAATATTTTGATTTTAAATATCATAGCAAATCTGATTTAGAAAATATATACATACTACTGTGTGTGTGTGTAGTTTAAACGCATGTTGAGTGCTCCTATGTTAAGATATTTTCCCAATATTATATTTAATTTACCCAAATGGGATGTTCCACTGGTGCTAGTTATAACAGTGAGTCACGCATGATGCTGACCGTATTGACATGGGCCCCGAAATCTACGGAGTCCTGTAGAGTGAGAAGTTATGCCTGCAACAGGTATTCGTGTAATATATTGCAAGTACTTCCTCTTCATACAGAAGTTTTACTGAAGTAACTCAAGACAGCCGTATTTAAACAGAAGAAATATTTAGAAAATAGTTACGCATGAGTCGGTTATAACTGTATACATTATATGTGTGTTATTGTACATTATGTTCATTATAACTTATTCATTATGAGTATTCGTACTAGAATTTGATTAATGTAACGTTGAATTTCTTTGGATGGACGCTGCTGTTAATTGCGATGGAGTAGCCTAGCACCACTTGTTTTATTGCCAGTAACGAGTATGCATTTACTATTAAGTAATGGTTTATGTATATGATTAAGATGTTTGAAAATTAATGCAAATTTGGATATAAATAACTGACGTTGTGACTGATAACTGTGAAATACTTTAATAGACCAGGAAACATTACTAACTAACATTCTGGAAGGAGTAGGAGCAAAAATGTACACAGACATCTCGTATACTCCTAAATTTTTTCGATTAGTTAAAAACTGCTTGTATCATTAGGCTAGCCTGGATAAAGTTCTTTTAGGTTAATTTTGGTTTAGTTAAGTTACGTTAAATTTATGTGAAGTAGGGTTTTAGAATAAAAATAGTCCAGCTGCGAAAAGTTTTATATACGAATGACCTATTTTTCAGCATTTGGCGGGACGTGTGAGCGTCAGAGGCCGCCTGAGGGTCGTGGAGGGCGGGTGTTGACGCGTGTTCTCCCGTAATGTCTATTTCTTTAACTAGTGAACTTCCGTATTTCCACGTCAGCATCGGGGATGTAAACTGTGAGTATTCAAATTTATGGTTTACCGAGAGTTTTCCTTGTGCACTTTACAAGGTTTCCCCCTGTGGAAGTGTACCTGTCGTATACCCCGTCCTGTGAGCGGGAGATTATTGTGCACCCCATACTCGTCCTGTGAGCGGTACTTTATTGTGCACCCCATACTCGTCCTGTGAGCGGTACTTTATTGTGCACCCCATACTCGTCCTGTGAGCGGTACTTTATTGTGCACCCCATACTCGTCCTGTGAGCGGTACTTTATTGTGCACCCCATACTCGTCCTGTGAGCGGGACGTTATTGTGCACCCCATACTCGTCCTGTGAGTGGTACTTTATTGTGCACCTCATACTCGTCCTGTGAGCGGTACTTTATTGTGCACCCCATACTCGTCCTGTGAGCGGTACTTTATTGTGCACCCCATACTCGTCCTGTGAGCGGGACGTTATTGTGCACCCCATACTCGTCCTGTGAGCGGTACTTTATTGTGCACCTCATACTCGTCCTGTGAGCGGTACTTTATTGTGCACCCCATACTCGTCCTGTGAGCGGGACGTTATTGTGCACCCCATACTCGTCCTGTGAGTGGTACTTTATTGTGCACCCCATACTCGTCCTGTGAGCGGTACTTTATTGTGCACCCCATACTCGTCCTGTGAGCGGTACTTTATTGTGCACCCCATACTCGTCCTGTGAGCGGGACGTTATTGTGCACCCCATACTCGTCCTGTGAGTGGTACTTTATTGTGCACCCCATACTCGTCCTGTGAGCGGTACTTTATTGTGCACCCCATACTCGTCCTGTGAGTGGTACTTTATTGTGCACCCCATACTCGTCCTGTGAGCTGATTTTATTGTGCACCCCATACTCGTCCTGTGAGCGGTACTTTATTGTGCACCTCATACTCGTCCTGTGAGCGGGAGTTTATTGTGCACCCCATACTCGTCCTGTGAGCGGTACTTTATTGTGCACCTCATACTCGTCCTGTGAGCGGTACTTTATTGTGCACCTCATACTCGTCCTGTGAGCGGGAGTTTATTGTGCACCCCATACTCGTTCTGTGAGCGGTACTTTATTGTGCACCCCATACTCGTTCTGTGAGCGGTACTTTATTGTGCACCCCATACTCGTCCTGTGAGCGGTACTTTATTGTGCACCTCATACTCGTCCTGTGAGCCGTACTTTATTGTGCACCTCATACTCGTCCTGTGAGCGGGGCTTTATTGTGCACCCCATACTCGTCCTGTGAGCGGGACTTTATTGTGCACCCCATACTCGTCCTGTGAGCGTGAGGTTATTGTGCACCCCATACTCGTCCTGTGAGCGGGAGGTTATTGTGCACCCCATACTCGTCCTGTGAGCGGGACTTTATTGTGCACCTCATACACGTCCTGTGAGCGGGACTATTGTGCACCCCATACTCGTCCTGTGAGCGGGACTTTATTGTGCACCCCATACTCGTCCTGTGAGCGGGAGTTTATTGTGCACCCCATACTCGTCCTGTGAGCGGGACTTTATTGTGCACCCCAAATTCGTCCTGTGAGCAGGACTTTATTGTGCACCCCATACTCGTCCTGTGAGCTGATTTTATTGTGCACCCCATACTCGTCCTGTGAGCAGGACTTAATTGTGCACCCCATACTCGTCCTGTGAGCAGGACTTTATTGTGCACCCCATACTCGTCCTGTGAGCAGGAGATTGTGCACCCCATACTCGTCCTGTGAGCGGTAAAACCGCTCACAGGATTACACAGGGTACAAAACGTCTTTATCAGACCTCGGTAAATGGATTCGGTGAAAGAATTTCAGATGTATAATTTGTAATAGAATAGTTTTCTCATATCATGAAATCTTAAATGTAGATCCATCTTTGTATGGCCCAGTTTTCGCGTAGTGTAAGATACAATGAGCTAGCGTGCGTACGTCTTTTTCTACGTGAAATGCATTTTAGGTCCCCTGATTTACAAACTGATTTTGATTCCCCAAAACTGATTTACATACATGTAGTAACTAAAAGGGCAAAGGTGCAAAAATGGTCTGTAATTTTAACTGTGCAACCAAACTTCTCTTAGGACTAAAGAAATCTAAAGCCTAACCTATGCCACATTAGGCCTAATATAGTACATATATGTACTGTATTAGGCCTAGAACATTTGAGGTTTGGTTACACAATGAAATCACAATGTGTGTTTAAGTGTGCGTCTTTTTTTTTGGGGGGGGGGAAGGGGGGTAGAGCGCAGGTTCAATACTACTGTCCTGCTCAAAGATTTTTTCCTCAAGGTTAGGTTGTCGCCTTTTTCATTTCTCTTATGAAAATAATAGTGCAGTACATGGTCGTGTATGTGCTATAAGTACAGTATTATCATGTTTAGATGGCAGGGTGCATCGCCCAATACAAACTTTGACTGCCTTAGATACAATATGTTTAAAAGAATATTCTAATTTAATGTAGAAATACAGTAGTTAATTTAGAAATTCACCTTTCAGCGGTGAATAGTAAAGTAATTGACTAAATAAATAAATTTACGGTGGTATCGTGTGTTATAAAACTTTCAGGATAAACGAAAAGACTATCAAATTTTTGTTTTTATTTGAGAATATTTTTTTGATAATGTGAATATAGATAAATTTAATAATTTCTTTCCTACTGGTCTACAAGATTATACATGTGTTAATGTATGCATATAGGGGTGCACAGAATTAATTCTTAACAGCATATACAGTGTGTGTGTGATATATATATTATATATATATATATATATATATATATATATATTTTATATATATATATATATATATATATATATATATATATATATATTATATATATTTTTATATATATATATTTTATATATATATATTTTATATATATATTTTATATATATATATATTTTATATATATATTTTATATATATATATTTATATATATTATTTTATATATATATATTTTTATTATATATATATATATAATATATATATATATATATATATATATTATATATATATATATATATATTATTATATATATTATTTATATATATATATATTTTATATATATATATTTTATATATATTTTTATATATATATTTTATATATATATAATATATATATATATATATATATATATATATATATATATATATATATATATATATATGTCGTACCTAGTAGCCAGAACTCACTTTTTGGCCTACTATGCAAGGTCCGATTTGCCTAATAAGCCAAGTTTTCCTGAATTAATATATTTTCTCCAATTTTTTTCTTATGAAATGATAAAGCTACCCATTTCATAATGTATGAGTTCAATTTTTTTATTGGAGTTAAAATTAACGTAGATATATGGCCGAACCTAACCAACCCTACCTAACCTAACCTATCTTTATAGGTTAGGTTAGGTAGCCGAAAAAGTTAGGTTAGGTTAGGTTAGGTAGTCGAAAAACAATTAATTCATGAAAACTTGGCCTATTAGGCAAATCGGGCCTTGCATAGTAGGCCAAAAAGTGAGTTCTGGCTACTAGGTACGACATATATATATATATATATATATATATATATATATATATATATATATATATATAATGTATATATATATATATATATATATAATGTATATATATATATATATATATATATATATATATATATATATATATATAATGTCGTACCTAGTAGCCAGAACGCACTTCTCAGCCTACTATGCAAGGCCCGATTTGCCTAATAAGCCAAGTTTTCATGAATTAATGTTTTTTCGACTACCTAAACTAACTTTTTCGGCTACCTAACCTAACCTATAAAGATAGGTTAGATTAGGTTAGGTAGGGTTGGTTAGTTTCGGTCATATATCTGCGTTAATTTTAACTCTAATAAAAAAAAATCCATCATACATAATGAAATGGGTAGCTTTATCATTTCATAAGAAAAAAATTAGAGAAGATATATTAATTCATGAAAATTTGGCTTATTAGGCAAATCGGGCCTTGCATAGTAGGCTGAGAAGTGTGTTCTGGCTACTAGGTACGACATATATATATATATATATATATATATATATATATATATATATATATATATATATATATATATATTTATTTATTTATTTTTAACAGTTAAAGATAGCAGATGTGGTTTATAAATAAGTGATTCATGTTATTACAAAGAATTTAGCAGACGCTGGACATGCCTTGCATAGTGGAGAACGCCCACCCACTCTGGGAAGCTGTTTAGTATGTTGCACAGTGCTACTGAATGCCTAGTTAGTCTCTTAAGCCTCGTCCCAAGGTGATGGAGTCATTGTTTATACTGTATATTAATTAATACATATAATTGTAAAAAATACCGTTTATATTAAATTTTAGCAGGTAAGTTGGATATTGGTCAAGGTAGAATTATAGTATGGTTGAACATTTTAGCTGAGAAGTTCAATAGTTAACATCGTTTGAAGACCATAATTTTAAATCTGATGCATATCGATAAATGAATTAGGTACGTTTTAGCTAATATGTTTATCACGTAAGTAGTCCTTCAACGTGTCATATGTCTCTAAGGAAAGTATAACTGGTAAATTATAGTATATAGTACTGTAGATCGCTGAC
Organism: Procambarus virginalis; assembly: GCA_020271785.1. Lineage (NCBI taxonomy): Eukaryota > Metazoa > Arthropoda > Malacostraca > Decapoda > Cambaridae > Procambarus > Procambarus virginalis. The sequence continues at coordinate 8,980,980 of WNGS01142304.1, read as the reverse complement.
AATTGTAACCGGAGGATATAATATGCTCAATGCATACACTTTACTGGGAATTATTTGTCTACAATATGAATTGTCAATTTCGAAACTCTGGGTCATAGGCTGACGCGAGGATATTTTAACTCTAGAAACATCAGCATAATTGTTACTAAATTATTCGTTCTCACTCAGTTTAAGTGAAGGAGAATTTGTCTAGGTAAATCTCCTTCACTGAAGTCATGGCCAGGGTGTAGGGACGACCGTTGGAGTCCTCACGGTCATCAGGTCCAGCCCTTGTAAAGTACCTCTTCTTCCCTTGCCCTTTTGTGGCTGAGTGGGTTAAGGTAGGTGTCTGGGTGTAACGTACGATTATGTTACGTTGTTGGGCAGATTAGATAGTGTTTAACGAGTTTTATATTTATTTAGTAGTCCTGGATACAGCAGTGTCGTAGACGTAGAGACGAAGCGTGGAGCAGAGCAGAGAGCTGAGTGAGGCCGGAGTCGTGGAGCTCTATGCGGGAGAGCGTGGCGGCTCGATTGGGAATTGCGAGTGTGTGAACTCGGGGAGCGAGAGCGTTGTAGCTGGATGCGGTCGTAGTCTGCTGTCTGTTCTGTGTGGAAGCTGTAGCGTCTTGGGTCGATTAGAACTGCCCAAGCCGAGTACTACATTCTTGACTGGAGATTGTACTGTTCGATATTCATCAAATCGCTTGCATATATGGTGATTACACCTCAGCTCCCTCCAACAAGGTGAGAAGAGTATTACCTGTAATTGGGGAAAGGATTGTAGCTTGTGTAATTAGTTATGCCATTAAGATAATGAGATGATGGAGCGAGTATAAGGATTACTCGCTACATGGGTATCACCAGAACGCCGGTTCAGGTCACCCCATTGCCCCAAAATGATTTTTGGACACGGACACACAAGAACTCAAACGGACTGAAGACGCGCACGGACTCATTTAGTAGTAAAAAAAATGTCCCGGTAGTACAGTCTCGACGCACAATCGAGAATTCAGGGTTCGAATCCCAGGCGGGACAGAAATGGTTGGGCACGTTTCCTTTCACCGAATGCCTCTGTTCACTTAGCAGTTAGTAGGTACTCAGGAGTTAGTCAGCGTGTTTTGAGGTTGCATTGTGGGCTGGGTCAGTAATTTGGGGGAGAGGGGGGGGGATGCTCGATAAAAGCCCAAACGTGTATGAATACACTCTGGTTTCCTGTTCTTGAGTAGAGCAGAGTGGCGCAGTGGAAGCGTGCTGGGCCCATAACCCAGAGGTCCGTAGATCGAAACTACGCTCTGCTATAGTCTTTTTTTTTTTTTTTTTTCCTCCTAGCGGCTGCTGGTGTCCTGGCGGCCATCAGGTCCAACCCATAGAAGAATCTTCCTTGAGGGTGTAGTTTAAATTGTAGAGCGCTCGCTTATGTGAAAGGTATGGGGGTCGTTACCCCGCATCTCTATATACATATTTTCTTAAGTCATTCCAGTGTCTTCCTTTACCCAACCACTTGGGCTGGACGGTAGAACGACGGTCTCGCTACATGCAGGTCGGCGTTCAATCCCCGACTGTCCAAGGGGTTGGGCACCATTCTTTCCCACGCCCCCCCCCCCCAAATCCTTATCCTGACCCCTTCCAAGTGCTATAAGTCGTAATGGCTTGGCGCTTTCCCCTGATAGTTAAAAAAAATAATTCAAAATTAGCCTAGGTAAAAAGCCAGGCTGTGCTCTCTGCTGTCAAATAGCTTGTTAATGTTATTTTAACAATATATGGTTATTAGTATAAAACTAATGATTTATTTCAGTATTTATTTGTTTTAGGCTAGTTCAAAATTGTCAAGCGTTGTAATTTACAAAGTTTTATCTTTTGTGGCAGTTTCGTCAGATCTAAAGACCTCTACGTTTATTTTAATAATATATAACTTTCGAAGTTTGCGCTGTATGCAAACTCGTCAGCAATTAGCAAGATGCGTTTTAATTTGTATTAAGTTACAAACCTATACAACATAGACTACTCTCTCCGATCACTTTGAGAGCAGCCACTCCGCTCTACCATCCAACCACTTGGGCTGGAAGGTAGAGCGACGGTTCCGCATCATGAAGGCAGGTCGGCGTTCAATCCCCGACCGTCCAAGTGGTTGGGCACCATTCCTTTTCCCCGTCCCATCCCAAATTCTTATCCTGATCTTTTCCAAGTGCTATATGGTCGTAATGAATTTCCCCTGATAATTCCCTCCCTTCTCAGAGCTTAATAAGTTTGCATTCCCTGTGGCGAAGTGGCAACACCCGCCTGGCGTTTCCGAGCGCTTTCGTCTGGGCTCGTATCCTGGCCGAGGGAGGATTTACTTGGTGCCACTCCTTAACTGTAGCCTCTGTTCACCCGGCAGTGAATGGGTACCTGGTTGTTAAACGATTCTGAAAGTCGTATTCCGGGGAAAATTAGGATTAAGCACCTGCTCGAAATGCTGTGTGTGCTAGTGGTTGTACAAGAATATAAGAACTCTTGTATATATAACAAAAATAAAAACAGAGTAAAAAATACTAGTTATCATAACATTTTTATATGCACTTCATAGACTAACTTAACACCATGTAACGTTAATTTTATATATTGGTAGGTGTTATTTGCTAATTGTTTGTCTCCAAAGTATAGAAAATGGCTGTTGCTCTCAGACTTTGCTTTGTCTGTTGTCTCAGCTTAGGGAAGATATCTTGAAGGTTACTTAAAGGCTGCAGATTCCTTATCTATAGCTGTGACAATTTGTCAGAGCAAAGTTTGAGGAGAATAATAGCTATTTTCTGTACTTTGGAGGCATAAGCAAATAGAAAATAACTCTATCCTCTGGCAAACAAATTGTTATACAGCGGAATTATTTCCTACGACATAGTTCGATATTCTAGGACTGGTGGTGTTTCTGGTACCAGGAATAAATGTAACTTTTATGTCGCGGAATAATAACGTACACCATTCTAACTAATTATGTGCCTCTGTAACCCTTTTCACTACCGCCACAAGATGGGTATGGGGTGCATAATAAATGAAATGAACATTCTAACTAACATGTACGAAGTAATTATCATTATCAAGTTTTGCCATGTAACACTAGTGCTATTTAAATTTGTGTTAGTAAGCTTACTCAGAATATCATTTAGCTTTAACTTGGCCATAGTGTGATCACGAAATATCATCATAGGATAAAGTAATATTCATAGTTCTCCAGTCATTAAGGGCGTGGTGAATGGGTCTGTATGAGGCATCGGCGGCTGGCCGAGCCCTCCACGATGGACTGAGAAAGCCTCCTACTTGGCCATTCCAAACACAGAGTGCGTTTAATTAGTTGTCCATTCATTGGCCAGGAGCTCAGTGGCGGGGCGGGCGATGGAGGGCAGATAAGGCGCCGCCAGGGTAGGGTCTGGCAGGGAGGGAGCCAAGGTAGGAGAGGGCCTGGATGATGTTCCGTGCAGGGGTGGTCTCTTGTTCATTATTGTGCCTCGGGTGCTCCAATGTTCTCGTAGACACTCATTGCCGCCAGTAGGATGTACTTCTCTTGTTTATATGAAGCTTAGAATTGTTTCCTTGACTGGCGCTTTAAATTTACACAGGAGCTTCATTTCCATTCACTCGCCTTGCAATACCCTTAACCCCAGGTAATGCCCAAGTACATAATCATGATTCATTCACTTTTGGAAAACATCTCTTGATAGCCAATACTGTACTTTCTGGAAATATTCTTACATGTTTGTGCATTGCTTTGTGCAGTGTTGTCTTCACCCATTTGGGCTGACAGCTCAGTTGCTTTTCTTTGAACATGCCGACAATTCAAAAGTTTAAACTCGTAAAATCGAATGCTTCGGATTTCCTCCGTTGCAGGCTGTAGCAACTTGTTATCAGCAGACACAGCCCTAACCTACCACCCGCGTACTGGCGTATGCTCCATTTAACAAGGACGGAGAAGCAGGTCTTACGGTTACCTCGTGATATATCCCTTGTTTTCACAACGGAAACAGATTACACCCACACGCAAACCTAGACACGGAAATTGCTGAATGACTTAACTGGTTCAGTTACCTGGTCCCAGGCATAAATACAATTCAAACTCAAATATAAACAGGCATATTTACATCAAAGAACAGCGACTACTGACAAGTGCGGGGGTATAAAACACCTTTCAACAGACTCTATAATGCATCGTTCTTCAAGTTTACTACTACCCGGAACTGGCTGACTTGCATATATTTACCAGAAGCTGGAGTATCCTAGTTATTGTTTTGATTTAAAGTGCGCCAAGATTTATGAACGCTAAAATTCTTGCAATAATTGCACTTCGTAAATCTATAATCTTTTAAACATTCGCTTCCAGTTTGTCTAGCATTACATTGTTTTTTTTGTAACATGCAAGCTGATAATGGTGGAACTAATTGGAAATATTCTGGGTCCGTATGTAATGCGATAATGTGTAACTGTTTTGTTATGAATGCCGAGATTTATAATTCACTGAATGTTATGACAATGATAATGACCATAACAATAATCATTTTTCTTATTTTCTTATTATTAAATAGAATAAATATCAACTGTCTTAAAGATAATGTTAATAAACTTGTTAAAGAATTAAATTTACAACAAAACCCTCTTAAAAAGACTGTTCTTCACAAAAATATTTGCTTCACAGTAACGTTTGCGCGTTTGCCGTAGCTTTAGAAATTAATTCTTCAAGCGAACGCTTCAGATTAATATTGCACGACCTAGCTATACAAGGCCGCAGTGTCTGGTGAATGAGGACTGACGTGTGTGTAATCATGAGAGCTTGGGTTAGTGCCGTATTAAAACTGAATTGAATATAAAGTTGAATATATCTGGATGTTTTCTTGTATGTACAGCCAGATATTAGGATGAAAGTTCTGTAGCTTGATATTTCAATCGAACATACAGTAAAGTGTGATCAGAATTATATTATTCTTAAAGTAAGTCTTCGGGGTTCACCTGAAGCACGGGTGGTCCAAGTACAGCATCTAGTAAACCCATGGGCGACATAGCAGGAAATCCGATTTTAAATATGGGAGCCATCTCCCATGTTCAAATTATATTTGGGCTAACGTTACATTTAACTCACAACTCATTACATCTGGAATGAAATGAGTTGAGAGTTTCTGGAAAGTTGTAACACTACCTTTTCATGAAGGACGCAGCTCAAATATATTGATAAATAAGTCTTTTTAAGGTAGCAGTCTTTCTTGCAAACATATGTTGTTAAATATGACCGAAAAAGTAAGATTAATAATTCTAACACGAATTTTCTCAATATTTTTTGTTTCTTTTTACTGTCGATGGTAATTGAAAAATCAATTTTCCAAATTTCATTTTTATTTGTAGTCTGACGCGACGCTTGAACGCGTTTCGTAATAACTTATTACATTTTCAAAGACTTAGTTTACACACACAACTGTAACCTGAAAACACTAAACAGTTTTACTTATGCTAACATAAACAGCTTATCCATCTTATATACACGCACTTGGGTGAGGTGATATGTTGCAACAGTTTTGGATGAGGTGAACAAACTTTAGACAAACACAAGACAGAACACGGAACAATGGGTATTAATTTGACATATGAGAGCATAAGAATGGAAGTAACTGCATATAATATATATATATATATATATAATTATATATATATATATTATATATTATAATAATATATATATATATATATATTTTTATTTTTTTTTTTTTTTTTTTTTTTTTTTTTTTTTTTTTTTTTTTTTTTTTTACCTAGAAGGGGTACCACCTCTGGTGCAAGTGTAGGGACCCATAGCCTCGGAGAAGAAAATAAAGAGTACTCAGAGAAGACCTTGTGGATCCTCACTGAACACTTTGATATTTTCTTCTCCTACCACCCCTATTCTTTTGGTATGTGTGTATATTTATCTAACTTTATTTGAAAATGTCATTACACAAAAAGTTACAGTATTGATTACATGCAGGGTACAAGGCTGCTTGTCACAAGTTGAAAAGCTCCTCCAGCTCCTCAGATGGCGGGCAGGAACCATGGATGCAGTGAGCATTTCCTCTCTGGATTGCCACACTGAGGCGCTGAAAAAGAAAACTGGCAGCTCTAGGGTCTCTAGTTGTTTCGATTAGCTTAGACCCCAACTCCTTCAAAAAGCTAGCAGCACTTTTACCCCAGGCACCAAGTGTCTCTGAGGCAATGGGGACAAAATTGTAGTGGTGCTCAAGGTCTCTGTATTTACGTGACTTGGCCGCTTCCCGGTGATTGGCAGCTCCTCCTGCTTGAGTAGCACTGAAGTCAACATAGGTATTGGCTAAAGTTGAGACGCAAGTGTAGTCCCACACCAACTGTCTACCATTCTTCCAGGGGTTCACCGTGATTCCATCTGGGCGACCGACAGGCTCATTAGAGTTGTGGGACATTAGGTACCGGGCTCTCTCTCTGCTGGACAGCCGGCTGTGGTAAGGCTTCTCTTAATAATGTCATTGACCTCGCCGTGTCTTGCATGCCATCCTCCTGTCCTTTGGCAGAGAAGGCCATGCCGTCCGTACCTGTCGGCCTCTGCCTCGCCGCAAATACACCTGTATTCGGTGTGGATTGGGGCAGCGAGACGGAGAGCCACGGCAATTCGAAGGGCCTGCGGTGTGAGACGAGTGCCGGTTGCTGACATTGGGATTGCTAATAGGAAATCACCTGCATGGGGAGCTGCTACTGCTCTAAGTCGGGCAGTGTCATGTGGTGTTGTCGCAGCTTCTAGCAAAGTCGCAGCTTCTTGGTCGGCAATGGGGCGATCCCAGCTGGATTGCTTATGGGCTTCAGAAGGCAGTGGTTGGGGTGCTGGTCCTGCGAGAGAGACCCATTTGGTTGTGCAGTCTGTGAAGCTGGGATCATGTACCCCTGCCTGTTGAACTAGGTGCTCAGGTAGGATTTCCTTCACCAAGTTGTCAGACCCCACTGAAGAGGACAGGAACGCTGGTACAGCAATTTGTGTTGCTGTGCGCACGCCAAGGCCCCCGAGTCTGACAGGAAGGGAGGCCTGTTTCCACTGCGAGTTGCTGAGGGAAAGATTGAGGGCTTTTTCTAGTGTTGATTTCAGCAAGCTGTCGTACTCTTCTAATTTAATATTGTTGAAAGATGGCGAACATCTTAGAAAGTAGGTCAGCCTGGGGAGGGACAAGCATCTGGTGATGAGGTAAAGTGCATCATGAGCATCGATGTCTTCAATCCTCTCGTTCATCTCTTCAGGTCAGTGATCTTCTTACCAAGGACCTCGTCGATGGCATTCCTTCCAAGAGGAGCACCTAGGAGTGTGCTGTCCTCAGGGTTGGTTGTATGAATGTCAGGCAAAACAACCTTTATTTGCTCTATTATGTGCTGGTTGGTGGAGGTTATTTCGCACTTGGAAGGGTTCAGGGTGAGTCCTAGACTTGCTCCTTGCTCCTGAATTATTCTTATGTCGTCCAAGAGTGCGTCTGGGGAGCCGGCTAGAGTACCATCGTCTAAGAACCAAATGTTGAGCTCACTGGACAGGTTATCGGTGACTTCCTTGATGACTAGGCAGAAAGAAAAGGAGCAAGGGGGTCACCCTGTTGGACACCTTCTTGTGATTCGATTTCATGTTCCCCAAAGAGCAGAGTTAGATTCTTGCTGTAGCATGAGTTTACAAACGGGTAGAGGGAAGGAAAAAGGCGATGAACCGCATTGAGTACTGCATCCCTTCTAACCAGATTGAAGGCATTTTTGAAGTCCAGCTTTATCAGAGCTTTTTCATCCGTAATGTTGGCAATGTAAGCTCTAGCTGCATGAGCCGCTGCCTCACACCCTTGGGGAATGCCAAACCCAAGCTGTTTTGGCTTCAGCATGTCGGCTGCTGCCTGACTAACTGCTTTAGCAGCAGCCTTAGCGACGAGACGCCGGAGTGAATTGCCCACAGCTATCGGTCTGATTCCTCCATCTTTTTTCCTCAGGGCACAGAGGGTAGCGCCAAAAAAGAGAGGCCGTATGGTCTCTGGTATGTTGCCAGCTAGACATGTGTTGGCGAATCTTGTTAGTTCCACCAGGAGGCCCTGTGCAATGTCTCCCAGTGCAGGGTTGAGCATTTGTTTGATGTGGTTGGGTCTTAGTCCTGTGAACCCACCTGCTGATCCTGGTGGGAAGGATAAAGCTGCTTTATGCACCATGGATTCGAGCACACACAGGGGTTCTGCTCTGGTGACACCGACTAGGGAACACCGTCGTCACGAGGAGCTCTGGGTGGGTGTTTTTCCCTCAGGGCTTGTGCTGTATCGGCATCCCTGGTGGCAACTGTGTCTTCACTGGTGATGACTCTGATTGCCCCTATTGTGTTGCCTTCTTCTATTTTCTTGCTGACTGTTGCTCTCATTTTGGATGCCTCGGTTCTGCTGTTGATACCTTTCCTGCGGTGAGTGTTTTTGGCACGGGTGGGGAGGGGTGCCTGGTTGTCCTCTCTAGGAAAACTATTTATAGCCATAATGACTGAGGAAGCTAGAGATTTGTCTCTCCTTGCAGGGACAGCTAGACATATGTTTCCAAATAGGAGAAGGTTGCGCCATGCTTGGATGGTTCCGGGGGAGTCATTGACCTTTTTCAAGAGGCTGGATAGTTTGGCTGCTGCCTGGGGCCGGGCAGCTTTGGGGATGTGCTGCAGGGTTCCAACCGATGTTGCTTTGATGGCTTCTAGTAGATTCTCAGTCGATATGAAGCTGTTGGAGGTGTTTCCCTGACTGCTGGAGTGGGCCTTGATTGATACCCTCTTTGGGAGGGCGCCACATACCCGGACAATTGGTTCCGTTGTGAGCATGCTTGCGCACATCTCCGTTACCCTTGAGTTTCCACACCTTGTCACACACTTGGCATGTGCCATACCTGTCGTCGCTTGATGGCTCCTCTTGGCTGAGAAAGCCTGGCTGTCAGTCGTGACCTGCGACATCGGCGGGGCGCTGGGCGGACGCTGGGCGGGCGGAGAGTGCGCTGGGCGGGTGCAGAGTGGGCGCTGGGCGGCCGCTGGGTGGGCGTTGGCGGGCGCTGGGCGGCCGCTGGGTGGGTGCTGGCGGCGCTGGGTGGGTGCTGGGCGGCCGCTGGGTGGGTGCTGGTACGGCCGTAGCGTGAGGGGGTGGACACGGAAGGTGACGGTCGCGGTTGGGGTGGGGTAGGGGGTGTGACTCGAGGGTTGGGTGACA
>WNGS01142304.1:8954445-8970795 GCA_020271785.1 Procambarus virginalis | reverse complement strand
AAGCCTCGTCCCAAGGTGATGGAGTCATTGTTATTACCGTATATAATTAATACATATAATTGTAAAAAATACCGTTATATTAAATTTTAGCAGGTAAGTTGGATATTGGTCAAGGTAGAATTATAGTATGGTTGAACATTTTAGCTGAGAAGTTCAATAGTTAACATCGTTTGAAGACCATAATTTTAAATCTGATGCATATCGATAAATGAATTAGGTACGTTTTAGCTAATATGTTTATCACGTAAGTAGTCCTTCAACGTGTCATATGTCTCTAAGGAAAGTATAACTGGTAAATTATAGTATATAGTACTGTAGATCGCTGACAATTGTAACCGGAGGATATAATATGCTCAATGCATACACTTTACTGGGAATTATTTGTCTACAATATGAATTGTCAATTTCGAAACTCTGGGTCATAGGCTGACGCGAGGATATTTTAACTCTAGAAACATCAGCATAATTGTTACTAAATTATTCGTTCTCACTCAGTTTAAGTGAAGGAGAATTTGTCTAGGTAAATCTCCTTCACTGAAGTCATGGCCAGGGTGTAGGGACGACCGTTGGAGTCCTCACGGTCATCAGGTCCAGCCCTTGTAAAGTACCTCTTCTTCCCTTGCCCTTTTGTGGCTGAGTGGGTTAAGGTAGGTGTCTGGGTGTAACGTACGATTATGTTACGTTGTTGGGCAGATTAGATAGTGTTTAACGAGTTTTATATTTATTTAGTAGTCCTGGATACAGCAGTGTCGTAGACGTAGAGACGAAGCGTGGAGCAGAGCAGAGAGCTGAGTGAGGCCGGAGTCGTGGAGCTCTATGCGGGAGAGCGTGGCGGCTCGATTGGGAATTGCGAGTGTGTGAACTCGGGGAGCGAGAGCGTTGTAGCTGGATGCGGTCGTAGTCTGCTGTCTGTTCTGTGTGGAAGCTGTAGCGTCTTGGGTCGATTAGAACTGCCCAAGCCGAGTACTACATTCTTGACTGGAGATTGTACTGTTCGATATTCATCAAATCGCTTGCATATATGGTGATTACACCTCAGCTCCCTCCAACAAGGTGAGAAGAGTATTACCTGTAATTGGGGAAAGGATTGTAGCTTGTGTAATTAGTTATGCCATTAAGATAATGAGATGATGGAGCGAGTATAAGGATTACTCGCTACATGGGTATCACCAGAACGCCGGTTCAGGTCACCCCATTGCCCCAAAATGATTTTTGGACACGGACACACAAGAACTCAAACGACTCATTTAGTAGTAAAAAAAATGTCCCGGTAGTACAGTCTCGACGCACAATCGAGAATTCAGGGTTCGAATCCCAGGCGGGACAGAAATGGTTGGGCACGTTTCCTTTCACCGAATGCCTCTGTTCACTTAGCAGTTAGTAGGTACTCAGGAGTTAGTCAGCGTGTTTTGAGGTTGCATTGTGGGCTGGGTCAGTAATTTGGGGGAGAGGGGGGGGGATGCTCGATAAAAGCCCAAACGTGTATGAATACACTCTGGTTTCCTGTTCTTGAGTAGAGCAGAGTGGCGCAGTGGAAGCGTGCTGGGCCCATAACCCAGAGGTCCGTAGATCGAAACTACGCTCTGCTATAGTCTTTTTTTTTCTTTTTTTTCCTCCTAGCGGCTGCTGGTGTCCTGGCGGCCATCAGGTCCAACCCATAGAAGAATCTTCCTTGAGGGTGTAGTTTAAATTGTAGAGCGCTCGCTTATGTGAAAGGTATGGGGGTCGTTACCCCGCATCTCTATATACATATTTTCTTAAGTCATTCCAGTGTCTTCCTTTACCCAACCACTTGGGCTGGACGGTAGAACGACGGTCTCGCTACATGCAGGTCGGCGTTCAATCCCCGACTGTCCAAGGGGTTGGGCACCATTCTTCCCACCCCCCCCCCCCAAATCCTTATCCTGACCCCTTCCAAGTGCTATAAGTCGTAATGGCTTGGCGCTTTCCCTGATAGTTAAAAAAAATAATTCAAAATTAGCCTAGGTAAAAAGCCAGGCTGTGCTCTCTGCTGTCAAATAGCTTGTTAATGTTATTTTAACAATATATGGTTATTAGTATAAAACTAATGATTTATTTGTTTATTTGTTTTAGGCTAGTTCAAAATTGTCAAGCGTTGTAATTTACAAAGTTTTATCTTTTGTGGCAGTTTCGTCAGATCTAAAGACCTCTACGTTTATTTTAATAATATATAACTTTCGAAGTTTGCGCTGTATGCAAACTCGTCAGCAATTAGCAAGATGCGTTTTAATTTGTATTAAGTTACAAACCTATACAACATAGACTACTCTCTCCGATCACTTTGAGAGCAGCCACTCCGCTCTACCATCCAACCACTTGGGCTGGAAGGTAGAGCGACGGTTCCGCATCATGAAGGCAGGTCGGCGTTCAATCCCCGACCGTCCAAGTGGTTGGGCACCATTCCTTTTCCCCGTCCCATCCCAAATTCTTATCCTGATCTTTTCCAAGTGCTATATGGTCGTAATGAATTTCCCCTGATAATTCCCTCCCTTCTCAGAGCTTAATAAGTTTGCAGTCCCTGTGGCGAAGTGGCAACACCCGCCTGGCGTTTCCGAGCGCTTTCGTCTGGGCTCGTATCCTGGCCGAGGGAGGATTTACTTGGTGCCACTCCTTAACTGTAGCCTCTGTTCACCCGGCAGTGAATGGGTACCTGGTTGTTAAACGATTCTGAAAGTCGTATTCCGGGGAAAATTAGGATTAAGCACCTGCTCGAAATGCTGTGTGTGCTAGTGGTTGTACAAGAATATAAGAACTCTTGTATATATAACAAAAATAAAAACAGAGTAAAAAATACTAGTTATCATAACATTTTTATATGCACTTCATAGACTAACTTAACACCATGTAACGTTAATTTTATATATTGGTAGGTGTTATTTGCTAATTGTTTGTCTCCAAAGTATAGAAAATGGCTGTTGCTCTCAGACTTTGCTTTGTCTGTTGTCTCAGCTTAGGGAAGATATCTTGAAGGTTACTTAAAGGCTGCAGATTCCTTATCTATAGCTGTGACAATTTGTCAGAGCAAAGTTTGAGGAGAATAATAGCTATTTTCTGTACTTTGGAGGCATAAGCAAATAGAAAATAACTCTATCCTCTGGCAAACAAATTGTTATACAGCGGAATTATTTCCTACGACATAGTTCGATATTCTAGGACTGGTGGTGTTTCTGGTACCAGGAATAAATGTAACTTTTATGTCGCGGAATAATAACGTACACCATTCTAACTAATTATGTGCCTCTGTAACCCTTTTCACTACCGCCAACAAGATGGGTATGGGGTGCATAATAAATGAAATGAACATTCTAACTAACATGTACGAAGTAATTATCATTATCAAGTTTTGCCATGTAACACTAGTGCTATTTAAATTTGTGTTAGTAAGCTTACTCAGAATATCATTTAGCTTTAACTTGGCCATAGTGTGATCACGAAATATCATCATAGGATAAAGTAATATTCATAGTTCTCCAGTCATTAAGGGCGTGGTGAATGGGTCTGTATGAGGCATCGGCGGCTGGCCGAGCCCTCCACGATGGACTGAGAAAGCCTCCTACTTGGCCATTCCAAACACAGAGTGCGTTTAATTAGTTGTCCATTCATTGGCCAGGAGCTCAGTGGCGGGGCGGGCGATGGAGGGCAGATAAGGCGCCGCCAGGGTAGGGTCTGGCAGGGAGGGAGCCAAGGTAGGAGAGGGCCTGGATGATGTTCCGTGCAAGGGTGGTCTCTTGTTCATTATTGTGCCTCGGGTGCTCCAATGTTCTCGTAGACACTCATTGCCGCCAGTAGGATGTACTTCTCTTGTTTATATGAAGCTTAGAATTGTTTCCTTGACTGGCGCTTTAAATTTACACAGGAGCTTCATTTCCATTCACTCGCCTTGCAATACCCTTAACCCCAGGTAATGCCCAAGTACATAATCATGATTCATTCACTTTTGGAAAACATCTCTTGATAGCCAATACTGTACTTTCTGGAAATATTCTTACATGTTTGTGCATTGCTTTGTGCAGTGTTGTCTTCACCCATTTGGGCTGACAGCTCAGTTGCTTTTCTTTGAACATGCCGACAATTCAAAAGTTTAAACTCGTAAAATCGAATGCTTCGGATTTCCTCCGTTGCAGGCTGTAGCAACTTGTTATCAGCAGACACAGCCCTAACCTACCACCCGCGTACTGGCGTATGCTCCATTTAACAAGGACGGAGAAGCAGGTCTTACGGTTACCTCGTGATATATCCCTTGTTTTCACAACGGAAACAGATTACACACCCACACGCAAACCTAGACACGGAAATTGCTGAATGACTTAACTGGTTCAGTTACCTGTTCCCAGGCATAAATACAATTCAAACTCAAATATAAACAGGCATGTTGACCAGACCACACACTAGAAGTTGAAGGGACGACGACGTTTCGGTCCGTCCTGGACCATTCTCAAGTCGCTTCTTGGTCCAGGACGGACCGAAACGTCGTCGTCCCTTCAACTTCTAGTGTGTGGTCTGGTCAACATACTTCAGCCACGTTATTGTGACTCATCGCCTGCATAAACAGGCATATTTACATCAAAGAACAGCGACTACTGACAAGTGCGGGGGTATAAAAACACCTTTCAACAGACTCTATAATGCATCGTTCTTCAAGTTTACTACTACCCGGAACTGGCTGACTTGCATATATTTACCAGAAGCTGGAGTATCCTAGTTATTGTTTTGATTTAAAGTGCGCCAAGATTTATGAACGCTAAAATTCTTGCAATAATTGCACTTCGTAAATCTATAATCTTTTAAACATTCGCTTCCAGTTTGTCTAGCATTACATTGTTTTTTTTGTAACATGCAAGCTGATAATGGTGGAACTAATTGGAAATATTCTGGGTCCGTATGTAATGCGATAATGTGTAACTGTTTTGTTATGAATGCCGAGATTTATAATTCACTGAATGTTATGACAATGATAATGACCATAACAATAATCATTTTTCTTATTTTCTTATTATTAAATAGAATAAATATCAACTGTCTTAAAGATAATGTTAATAAACTTGTTAAAGAATTAAATTTACAACAAAACCCTCTTAAAAAGACTGTTCTTCACAAAAATATTTGCTTCACAGTAACGTTTGCGCGTTTGCCGTAGCTTTAGAAATTAATTCTTCAAGCGAACGCTTCAGATTAATATTGCACGACCTAGCTATACAAGGCCGCAGTGTCTGGTGAATGAGGACTGACGTGTGTGTAATCATGAGAGCTTGGGTTAGTGCCGTATTAAAACTGAATTGAATATAAAGTTGAATATATCTGGATGTTTTCTTGTATGTACAGCCAGATATTAGGATGAAAGTTCTGTAGCTTGATATTTCAATCGAACATACAGTAAAGTGTGATCAGAATTATATTATTCTTAAAAGTAAAGTCTTCGGGGTTCACCTGAAGCACGGGTGGTCCAAGTACAGCATCTAGTAAACCCATGGGCGACATAGCAGGAAATCCGATTTTAAATATGGGAGCCATCTCCCATGTTCAAATTATATTTGGGCTAACGTTACATTTAACTCACAACTCATTACATCTGGAATGAAATGAGTTGAGAGTTTCTGGAAAGTTGTAACACTACCTTTTCATGAAGGACGCAGCTCAAATATATTGATAAATAAGTCTTTTTAAGGTAGCAGTCTTTCTTGCAAACATATGTTGTTAAATATGACCGAAAAAGTAAGATTAATAATTCTAACACGAATTTTCTCAATATTTTTTGTTTCTTTTTACTGTCGATGGTAATTGAAAAATCAATTTTCCAAATTTCATTTTTAATTTGTAGTCTGACGCGACGCTTGAACGCGTTTCGTAATAACTTATTACATTTTCAAAGACTTAGTTTACACACACACAACTGTAACCTGAAAACACTAAACAGTTTTACTTATGCTAACACTAAACAGCTTATCCATCTTATATACACGCACTTGGGTGAGGTGATATGTTGCAACAGTTTTGGATGAGGTGAACAAACTTTTGACAAACACAAGACAGAACACGGAACAATGGGTATTAATTTGACATATGAGAGCATAAGAATGGAAGTAACTGCATATAAAATATATATATATATATGTCGTACCTAGTAGCCAGAACTCACTTTTTGGCCTACTATGCAAGGCCCGATTTGCCTAATAGGCCAAGTTTTCATGAATTAATTGTTTTTCGACTACCTAACCTAACCTAACTTTTTCGGCTACCTAACCTAACCTATAAAGATAGGTTAGGTAGGGTTGGTTAGGTTCGGCCATATATCTACGTTAATTTTAACTCCAATAAAAAAAAATTGACCTCATACATTATGAAATGGGTAGCTTTATCATTTCATAAGAAAAAAATTGGAGAAAATATATTAATTCAGGAAAACTTGGCTTATTAGGCAAATCGGGCCTTGCATAGTAGGCCAAAAAGTGAGTTCTGGCTACTAGGTACGACATACATATATATATATATATATATATATATATATATATATATATATATATATATATATATATATATATATATATATATATATGGTGTATACTGGCAGCAGGTTTTCTTTTACACATGTCTCATTGAATATGACCGCATATTCTGTATTTACTATCTTCTGGTTTAGGGCTTCTATCCCTCTAACTATTTTCTTAGCATCAGGGCTTAGCTGAAACAGGAGTTCTCCAAAACTCATTTTCGTAATTTCTGGGTGAAGAAAAGATGTGGATTACTATAGAATTTATTTAAACAATTTGCACGACGTTTCGAACCTCCATGGTTCATTTTCAAGTGAGGAAATGTTACAATGTGGTTTGATTATATACCCGCACTGGGTCAGGTGATAAAACAATAAAGGTGAAAACATAGGGGATACATAGGGGATAAATGGGGTGAAACATAGAGGTAACCGCAGAAGGCCTATTGGCCCATACGAGGCAGCTGGCATCTACATACAAAGATTAATCCAGTGTAATTGGCCTGTTATGTTGAACATTGTCTTCTGTGTTGGCATCGTTATGTTCTGGTCTTGTCCTTACTCTCATTGTGGGAAGAGTAAATAGTTCCGTGATTTGGGTGTTCATGGTAGGTTGTTCAACCTACCATGAACAACTTATAACTGAATGTTGTTGTTGTTGTTATAGATTCAGCTACTCGGAACAAGTTCCAAGTAGCACGGGCTATGGTGAGCCCGTAACTTACCTGGCACAGGAGCTGGGCAAGAAGCACGGGCTATGGTTCGCCTCGTGGACAGATGTCTTCCGTCGTGGGAATGTTGTTGTTGTTTGGGTCTTTTATACCTGCATTTGGGTGAGGTGATGTAATACAATAGTGAGGTGAAAACAAACTTTCAACAAAACACAGAACACGGAACAATGGGTATAAGTTAAAGGGAAGAATAGATCTGTAACTGCAGACGGCCTATTGGCCCATATTTCTTGATGCTTCTATATTGGAGCGGAGTCTTGAAGTGGGTAGAATATAGTTGTGCATTAATTGGCTGTTGATTGCTGGTGTTGACTTCTTGATGTGTAGTGCCTCGCAGATGTCAAGCCGCCTGCTGTCGCTGTATCTATCAATGATTTCTGTGTTGTTTAGCAAACAACACAATAATTATATTAAATTTAATAATTATTATTAACCGTGTAGTTATCGTATTACAAAACAATGAACAGTCCTTGATTGATGTATAAAAGTGCAAAATCCCTTAACCCGCGTGAACACCACGAAGATCTTGTAAAGAGTTTCACATTTTTAAAATAATACTTTCTTACAGTTTGTCCTCAAAACATTGTACAGATGCTTATTAATACCATTTGAACTAAACGGAAACAAAACTTTACATATTACTCACAAGTCACAACTGATTACATTTTTAGTTCGAGCTAAAAAAAAAAAAAACTTTTAGTACGAACTAAAAAGTACGTATTAAAAAGCTCGTACGAACTTCAGTACTAATGTTTTCGCTCACTTTACTTAGTTTCACCTATTTAAATGCATGCACGTATGAAAATAAATAGAATTGACAATAGAATCTAAACACCTAACCTACTGCTGACTAAACATAAAATTTTAATTTGTAATTTATATTTGAGATGAAAACTAATTTTAAATTGACTACGTTTAATTTTGTAAATACGTTTTTGGGTTTGGCCGCACTCTGGACTAACCTAGCCTGAGGACAGGTTATTGTTATCTTGAAGTTATCTTTAGATGATTTCGGGGCTTAGCGTCCCCGCGGCCCGGTCCTCGACGAGGCCTCTTTTTTTTTACTACACATCCTTTATTTAAGGGGTCTGACAGCTGCGTGGACAGCGCTTCGGATTCATAGTCCTGAGGTTCAGGGTTTGATCCCCGGTGGAGGTGGAAACAAATGAACAAAGTTTCTTTCACCCTGATGTTCCTGTTCACCTAGCAGTAAATAGGTACCTGGGAGTTAGACAGCTGCTACGGGCTGCTTTCTGGGGGTGTGTAACAAAAAGGAGGCCTGGTCGAGGACCGGGCCGCGGGGACGCTAAGCCCCGAAATCATCTCAAGATAACTTCACGATAACCTCCCCAGGAAGCAGCCTGTAGCAGCTGTCTAACTCAGAGGTGCATATTTACTGCTAGGTGATCAGGAGCACCAGGGTGAAAGAAACGCTGCAGATTTGTTTCCGCCTCCGCCGGGATCGAACCCGAAACCTTAGGACTACGAATCCCGAGCGCTGTCCACTCAGCTTTCAAGCCCCCCTTTGTAAGTTACATTGTAAGTACAAATTGTCAATAGAACCAAAACTCCTAACTATAAACTAATATTCAGTCATTTATATTTGGGAAAGGTGTTTTGTTATTACCCAGTACCGACAAAAATGATCAATGTGCCTTTGGAAACGACTATCCTTAAGCGAGCAGATGGGTTGAATTCCGAACTTGCGAATCGGTTACGTGTTGAGAAATTTAACTTCGTGATTTGGTATGCTGGAGCAGTTGTCTTTACAGTTAGGGAAGCAAGTCATACGCTGCAATAAAGAGAGTACAGTACTCGGACGTTCGTGCAGTACCGAGTCATTTTAGTTTAAATTGGTCAAGTTACCATATTCAAGGTGTTTTAATTTGTAAATTTGCCGCTCAAGGTAACGTCGGCGTATTCAGGGTACTCATTGATAAATTTGGTTCCTATTTTTTATGAGCTTTTTGTACCGAGGATCTTATATTGGTGGTCTTATCTAGGGTGTTAACTTGTAAAATTCGCGTATCGAAGTGTGCTTCACCTGTGGGTGATGTCGCATCCCCAGCCGTCACTCTAGGGTGCCACAACGGACAGAAAATATTGTACATTATATTGTGTATATTGTAGTGCATCTTTGTGTGTCTGTTCGGGATTTTGGCGTCAAAATGCGGTGTACTATGTGAGAGGATGGGTTAGATGTAGATGAATTTCATATCGCATGTGCCTTTACTAGCGAATCCTTGGTCTATAAGGATGTCTATCTTTGTATATCACAGCGCCACATACTATTGATATCCAGGCTGATCCAGTAACTGCAGCTTCTCGGTGCTTTATCGATGAAGCTGAAGTAATCTGGGTATTTTAACTCGCAAGAGAAACACGATAATGCATTGTAATCAGAGTACGAAGAGGAAAAACTTTGGGGTTAAATGATTTATAAAGTGTTGGATTATTGTGTGTGTGTATAGGACGTATTTACTGCCATTAGGTTATATTCTCGTTACCAGGAGGTTACAATGTATTAAAAGAGGAAAAGTAATCGCGTCCTGTGATTGTGTGTGTCATACCCGAGCACATAAAGGTGCATCCTGTCAGGAGAACTGCATTGAACGTCTCTCATGCCTGTAATACCTGTCCAGAGCTAATTATTAAATGATTCAGCAGAAAGGTTCACGGCGTCGATATTGAAAAATGTTGAAGCAAATTCTCTTGTCTGACGTTCTGAAGTTCACGGTTCATGCAACACCTGTGCAACACTTGCTACCTCACCCACTCGTGTGTGACTCCTGAGGCTCACGGATCATGCAATACTTGCCACCCTCTCATGAGGCTCACAGGTCATGCAACACTTGCAACCTCGTCATGTGTGCTTTCTGAGGCTCACAGGTCGTGCAACACTCATTTGAGCCTTGAGGCTCACAGGTCATGCAACACTTGCAACCTTGTCTAGGTGCGTTCTGAGGCCCACAGGTCATGCAACACTTGCAACCTCGTAATGTGTGCGTTCTGAGGCTCACAGGTCGTGCAACACCCTCATTTGAACCTTGTGAGGCTGACGTGTCGTGCAACACTTGCCACCTCACAGCTACTGCTTGTATCCCGTCTGTGTTTAGTGCCGTGGCTCGACGCGCCCCGCCTGCATAATTTATGGAAGATGGTACAAGATCTTCATAAATCACCGAGCGTATAGCTGTTAAACTTTAATAAATCTTCCAACGTAATAAAAGTTCAATTAATCACGGATGTTGGCGGTCCACTTCATAGTAAAATACACACGCAGAGAGGCACTGTCTTGAGGTTGTTGCTACCGTGTGTTGAAAGAGGTCATCACGACTTGTACAACTGTTTGACAGTCACAAAGGGACTTCGTTACTTGGTAGCTACAGTATGTAAGTGCTTATCAACAGTGTTTGGCATGAGCACCACAAGCGCGTGGGGTTAAAAGAGGCTGAACTCCAGAGCCACGGGGGAGCAGCGGCGAGCATCTGAAGCGCCATCCAAAATATAATAATAAATTGTGATCATCTCACATGTTTGGCAATCGGGAATGAAGGGCGACTGGGTTGTATTAGCATCAGAGCTCCGTTAGGCTTTATCAGGAGTGCTAATATAATGGTACAGGTGAATTGAGTAAGAAGTGCTGTAGTTTTCAAGCGCATCTAACCTTATTTATGCGGTGACATCAGTGGCATCAAGGTCTCCAAAAGCACTCACGGTGTGTCTGGATCCATGTCTAGAAACTGCCACTAATGAAAATTTGATGCATAAAGATAGCAAATTTGAGTTTGGAATAATTTAGATTGCAAGTCGAAAATGTTACATCTTCAATGTTTAAACCTCTGGTGTTTACATTAAACTAAATTACTTAACTATATTTATCTACTTCATCATTACTGCCGCTTCTCCGACTAATACAGGGTGAAAGAAATTGGCGAGCTGTGTAAGAATCTATTAATAGGGAGATCCAAAGGATTTTCTCCCATCTCCTAAACTGTTTATTCCTGAATCACGTAGAGCTAGTCCCGCTACACTCCAGAATTGTATACACAGCCACACGCCACTGCTTCATACAACCAACACCGTCACACTGCAGTAATACAACCAGCAGCACCACCTCACTTCTTCATACAACCAGCAGCACCACCTCACTTCTTCATACAACCAGCAGCACCACCTCACTTCTTCATACAACCAGCAGCACCACCTCACTTCTTCATACAACCAGCAGCACCACCTCACTTCTTCATACAACCAGCAGCACCACCTCACTTCTTCATACAACCAGCAGCACTACCTCACTTCATACAACCAGCAGCACTACCTCACTTCTTCATACAACCAGCAGCACCACATCACTTCTTCATACAACCAGCAGCACCACCCTCACTTCTTCATACAACCAGCAGCACCACCTCCTTCTTCATACAACCAGCAGCACTACCTCACTTCTTCATACAACCAGCAGCACCACCTCACTTCTTCATACAACCAGCAGCACCACCTCACTTCTTCATACAACCAGCAGCACCACCTCACTTCTTCATACAACCAGCAGCACTACCTCACTTCATACAACCAGCAGCACTACCTCACTTCTTCATACAACCAGCAGCACCACATCACTTCTTCATACAACCAGCAGCACCACCTCACTTCTTCATACAACCAGCAGCACCACCTCACTTCTTCATACAACCAGCAGCACTACCTCACTTCATACAACCAGCAGCACTACCTCACTTCTTCATACAACCAGCAGCACCACATCACTTCTTCATACAACCAGCAGCACCACATCACTTCTTCATACAACCAGCAGCACCACCTCACTTCTTCATCCAACAAGCAGCACCACCCCACTGCAGCATTACATTAAATTGTAATTATATTTTCCAAAGACCACAAATGCGTCTCGTCCGTGCTCACAATGCAGTCATATTTTTTCAGTAAGTATAAGCGAATGTACAGTGTGCGCGCTTTATCTAGCCAATGCCTAAGAACCACCCTAACCCACCTAAGCAACAAACACCGATTTTCATTCGTACAGAAAATTTGCTCATTTCCAAAGACTATTTATAAAACGTTTTGTTTTGTTCAAAATGTTTTGTTCAAACGTTTGTTCAAACAACGTTTTGCCCGAAACGCTTTGCGTATTAGTGGCTTTAGGTATTGTATGTACTAGCTCTATATATTAATCCAACATTGTGTTTGTAAATCAACTATGTATGTACTTTTCCTGAATAAAAATGTATTATTATTATTATTATTATTATTATTATATATTTAAAACTTTAAGTTTGTGTGCTTGTTTACCTTGCGTACAAACGCGGTGTAATTTTGAGGGAACGGGTTAAAGAATCTCTTCGAACCTATTAATGTCACGAAGTATTTTCCTTAAAGTGCTTATCAGGAGTCTTTTTATCGGATTGTTTTATAATTAATTAGAAATGGTGAACAGTAGAGACAAGATTAAAATAAAAAGTTACTTTAGGGATGATGCAACATGTTTAATCTAGTGTCCATGTGGGGGGACAATGATGTACAATTTGCACTGACCACAAGAAGAAAAAGTTCAGCATAAATCACCACACACACACACACACACACACACACACACACACACACACACACACACACACACACACACACACACACAGAGGGATGTGTGTATTCACCATACATATTCACCAACATATAACACCAACATATTCACATGTGTGTGTGTATTCACCAACTAGGTGAATACACACACACACCACGGAAGAATCAACTCCATGACTAACCGCCAGGAAGCACAGTAAGGACTTAGTTTGTCTTGTATTCGACCACCAGCTGCGCTTGTTGTAATCTTCCACAACATGCAATATACTAGAAAAAAAAGGATGCATAGCTCTTTCCCGCGTGCTTCTCCGTAGTGACCGTCCTAGACTCCTTAAGCCTCAACAGACCGAGAGCTAATGCACTGTTTGCCTTTGCATATTGATAAGATGTATTCCTTTATATTTAAAAACACCAGGCGTTGCCCACCATTTACTACAATTTGGAAACTGATGAATTGGACCTTTCTCCTGCTTCGACCGCTAGTTTATCCCAGTGTGAAGGGTGCCTCCCTCTCCAAGTAAGGGCAACGGTCGTACTTTTTATCAGTCATTTTGACTCTAAGAGGCTGCCAAATAAATTTCGATGGTCTTTGATGTTAATGATTTTAACGCCTGTACAACAGAAGAAACACCCCTCAATAAATGCAGCGTTTACACAGTTCATCTTTAGTAGGTGAAAGGAGTGTAGTAATTCAGTGTGTTTGTTATTACAAATATCGTTATAGTACCAAGGTTAGTGGTATTTAGCGTTAATTCAATCGGTGTGGAAATGCAACCCTATAAGTTATACCTACACGTTATGGACAATACATAGGTTCAGGATTCAGAAACGTTCAGATAATTCAGTATTTTACTTGTCTCACTTAACCATGTTTGAAGCTATGACGCGAATCGTAATCAAAACACCTTACCTATGCTTACCTAGACCAAACTATGCATAATCCAACATTATGTAATATTAATATACATTTGATAAAATTTATTATACCGCGTGAAAGATTCATCTTATTTGGTTGTCAACTGTACAAGTAAAATATTTATGAAAATATAAATGAGTTATAATTTGACTCGCAGCTTAGACAGGAGGAGGACGGGTTGGACGTGCTGGCTCCAATGTCTGCACAAGTAAGGCTGGATACCCTAGGGCCTAGACAGATGAGTTTGACCATCAGACATTGGGACTCCCAAAATGGCCGGCTAGGTTTTGTGTACAGGATAAAAGCTGGGTGAAACGTGTTAAATGTAGTGTTATAACGTTTTCAAATATATTAAATAGTCGAGGATCACTGGAAGAAGTTTACCAAGAACCCAGGCCATCCTAGTCAGGTTCACGTTGGTGATAGTTCATATTTTTTTGTATCCTATGTTCGAAACTGACTAGAAACGTTTCATTCATTTCCAACATACACTGTGCAATACATCTAATTTAAACATGTTTGACCTAACTTTGCACAGACGCATGTGTAATGTTTCGTTATGTAATGTGATAATTATCCTAAGGCGATTTCTCGGTGTGCTAGTTAAATACTAACATTTGAGTTAAAAGAATTGTGTGTGGAAGCCTCATGCAAACCAGAGACACGTGTGTCGTGTGGGTGAGGCGCCTCGCGGGAGTCATTTATCTCTCCTTGCCACCGTATCTCACTGTCACCAGTGCTAATTTCCACCTCGTAAACTTTTCCTTAAGTCTGATCTTAGAGTTCACAGTATATGCTGTGTTATTTTTTAATACCCGCCTGGGGAACATATCACCAGACTCTTAAGAAAAAAAAAGTAAAAAACCGGTTTGAAAATAGGTATGTAAGCCACTCGAAATCAGAGGCTCGACATAGTACTCGGAGAAGCTTAATGCATTTGAAGATTTTACAGACGAGGAGTCACAATAATGTGCCTGAAATATGTTGACCAAATCACACACTAGAAAGTGAAGGGACGGCGACGTTTCGGTCCGTCCTGGACCATTCTCAAGTCGATTGTGAAGGGTCCAGGACGGACCGAAACGTCGTCGTCCCTTCACTTTCTTGTGTGTGGTTTGGTCAACATTTGAAGATTTTCATTTGAATATTGGCAGGCAGCATTTGGTTATTTTCCACAACGGCGTTGTTCTAAACTTTGTGAGAGGTTAACCAGTTATGTGGCACACTTGTCGAGTGAACACAGCAGGTTGTTCTGGGATAACGAGAACAAACAGTAGCTGGTGTGTACCCATCAGGCGGAATATCTTGCTTCTTGGGGTGGAAAAAAATTGCAAATAAATTGTCCTGTCGGCACATGCGTGGGTCGCGGCTCGCGTAGGTAGGCATGATTATACGTTGGTTGAGGCGTTGTTGTGACGGCGCGAGTGTGGGTGTTGTTGGTGGGTTGATGGTGTGTGGGCGGACAGACGTGTGGGCGCTGACGGGTTAGTGGTGTGTGGGCGGCAGACGTGTGGGCGTTGACGGGTTAGTGGTGTGTGGGCGGGCAGACGTGTGAGCGTTGACGGGTTAGTGGTGTGTGGGCGGGCAGACGTGTGGGCGTTGACGGGTTAGTGGTGTGTGGGCGGGCAGACGTGTGGGTGCTGACGGGTTAGTGGTGTGTGGGCGGGCAGACGTGTGGGTGCTGACGTCCAAAGTCAAGGGTTTAGTAGCGGTCAATTACCCATAAAATCTATGACAGCCATCACCTTCCATTTGAGCTCGTTGCTTCTACAGGTAAACAACACGTTCGCCGCCATTAACCCCCTGAATGAACTATCTTATCGCCGTTGCCAACAAGACTCATCACCATTACCCTATCGTTCAGGCAGAAAAATAATTGGAATACGAGGCTAAAACTAATTAAGTAGAGAACTACAGCCTCACAGCGTAGATGGTGCAAGCTAGACCCGACCCGAGAGACCTACCTCTTCACACTCATTCCAGTACCACCGTTCTCCAGAGATCCACAATCTGGTGAAATCCGCTAACTCTTATCTCTATCCCCTTCGATTGTGGTCGTGTCTCCGCTCTCGCTCTTATCCTCCTCCTGAAATCATAGTACTGTAAATTTGGTCGAAAGTTCCAATATGTAGTGATGGACCACCATTAAACCAATTTTTGTACTTTTATAGTCTGGAAAAACCAAAGCTAAAAACCAAACTTTAATATGCCTAGCCTTGTACATAAGGCGTATGACAGCGTGAATTAAACTTAGGATTGCTAGGAGAGTTTAGGTCAAATTTTATATTAATGTTGCTATTAACAAGTTTCCAGTTTGTCCAAATTCAATAATACAAAAGTCAACTTACTGGTGGTCCATCACTGTATATTGTAACTAATTGGTCAAGAGTACCAATACGTTACTTTCATTTTAGGAGGATAGACTGTACCAACACACCTGCATCCCTAGCCTCCGACCGTCACAAGAGAAGGGAGCACTAGCCAGCCACACACTAGGACCTCAACACTCGCCCACACGTCAGCCCCCCGCGCCCGCCCACACACACCACAAGTCAACACCCACACGTCTGCCCGCCACACACCACTAACCC
>WNGS01142304.1:8935053-8953445 GCA_020271785.1 Procambarus virginalis | reverse complement strand
ACAACCACAGCACCACCTCACTTCTTCATACAACCAGCAGCACCACCTCACTTCTTCATACAACCAGCAGCACCACCTACACTTCTTCATACACCAGCAGCACCACCTCACTTCTTCATACAACCAGCAGCACCACCTCACTTCTTCATACAACCAGCAGCACCACCCCACTTCTTCATACAACTAGCAGCACCACCCCACTTCTTCATACAACTAGCAGCACCACCCCACTTCTTCATACAACTAGCAGCACCACCCCCACTTCTTCATACAAACTAGCAGCCCACCCCACCAGCACTACAACAGCAGCACCACCCCCTGCTTCATACAACCAGCAGCACCACCCCACTGCTTCATACAACCAGCAGCACCACCCCACTTCTTCATACAACACAGCAGCACTCACCCCACTCTTCATACAACCAGCAGCAACTCCTCAAACTTCTTCCATACAACACAGCACCGTACCCGGGATACTTCTTCATACAACCAGCAGGCACACACCGGGGTACCTTCTGGTCATACAACCAGAGCCACCCACTCACCTGCTTCATAACAACCAGCATCGCACCACCCTCACGGTCTTCATACAAACCAGCCCAGTCACACCCTCACTTCTTCATACAACCAGCAGCAGCTACCCACTTCTTATACAACCAGCAGCACCACCTCACTTCTATCATATAACCAGCAGCACCTACCTCACGCTTCATACAACCCAGCAAGAACCCACCACTACTTCATACAACTCAGCAGCACCACCCACTTCCCTTCATACAACCAGCAGCCCACACCGCACTTCTTCATACAACCCGCAGCACCACCCACTTCTTTCATACCCAACAGGACGCAGCTACCATCGCGCCCACCCACATGTGCTTCATATAACCAGCAACACCACCCTACTTTCTTCATCCTAACAAGCAGCACCCCACTCCTATACGAGCAACCACCTTCAACAAAAGCCCTACTATACAGCGCCCCTGCACAACAGAGCCCCTCTTTCAACCGCGCCCACCCTTACACCAGCACACTTCATACAAGCAACCCTTCACCCAACAGCCACCCACTGAGCAAATGTATTATATTTTCCAAAAGACCACAAATGCGTCCCTCGTCCGTGCTCACACAATGCAGGTCATATATTTTTCAATAAGTATGAGCGTAGATCGTATCAGTGGAGTGTCGTCCGTCTCTTATATCTAGCCAATGCCTAAGAACCACCTCTAACCCACCTAAACAACAAACACCGATTTTCATTCATACAGAAAAACGCTCATTTCCAAAGGACTATTTTATAAAACGTTATTTTTGTCACATTTGGGGGTTTTTGGCAAAAGGCGGTTTTGTTCAAACACTTTTGCCCGCAAATCGCTTTTGCGTATTAGTGGCTCTCTAGGTATTTACGGTACCTGAAGCTCTAGGTATATTATACTATCGCTATACACATATGTTTGTAAATCTAACGTATCCGTATGGACGTTTCCTGAATAAAAATGTGTGTATTCACACTTTAGTATATTAGTTTATGATATTTAAACTATTAAGTTTGTGTGGCTTGTTTACCTGTGCGGTACAAACCGGTACGAGGTAATTTGTGACGAGAACGGGTTAAAGAATATCTTCGTACGACCTATTAATGTGCACGAAGTATTTTCCTTACAGTGCTTGATCAGTAGAGTCTTATATTCTATCGGATGTGTTTTATAATTAATTAGATTAAATGGTTAGAACAGTAGTACGACAAAAGATACACTGTAATAAAAAGTGTTACTTTAGCGGTGATGTCAACATGTTTAGATCTAGTGTCCACTGTGGGTGGGTACAATTGACTGTCAAATTTGCACTGACCACAAGAGAAAAAGTTCAGCATGAATCACCACTCACACACATACACCACTATCACACACACACACACCCACACACCCCACACACACACACACCACCACAACACACACAACACACACACAACACAGAGGATGTGTCGTCGTACTTCACCATACATATTCACCACATATAACACCTACACATATTCACCAACTTGTGTGTGTGTATTCACCAACTAGGTGAATACACACACAGGAAGAATCACTCCATGACTAACCGCCAGGAAGCACAGTAAGGACTTAGTTTGTCTTGTATTCGACCACCAGCTGCGCTTGTTGTAATCTTCCACAACATGCAATATACTAGAAAAAAAAGGATGCATAGCTCTTTCCCGCGTGCTTCTCCGTAGTGACCGTCCTAGACTCCTTAAGCCTCAACAGACTGAGAGCTAATGCACTGTTTGCCTTTGCATATTGATAAGATGTATTCCTTATATTTAAAAACACCAGGCGTTGCCCACCATTTACTACAATTTGGAAACTGATGAATTGGACCTTTCTCCTGCTTCGACCGCTAGTTTATCCCAGTGTGAAGGGTGCCCCTCCCTCTCCAAGTAAGGGCAACGGTCGTACTTTTTATCAGTCATTTTGACTCTAAGAGGCTGCCAAATAAATTTCGATGGTCTTTGATGTTAATGATTTTAACGCCTGTACAACAGAAGAAACACACCCCTCAATAAATGCAGCGTTTACACAGTTCATCTTTAGTAGGTGAAAGGAGTGTAGTAATTCAGTGTGTTATTACAAATATCGTTATAGTACCAAGGTTAGTGGTATTTAGCTATTAATTCAATCGGTGTGGAAATGCAACCCTATAAGTTATACCTACACGTTATGGACAATACATAGGTTCAGGCTTCAGACACGTTAGATAATTCAGTATTTTACTTGTCTCACTTAACCATGTTTGAAGCTATGACGCGAATCGTAATCAAAACACCTTACCTATGCTTACCTAGACCAAACTATGCATAATCCAACATTATGTAATATTAATATACATTTGATAAAATTTATTATACCGCGTGAAAGATTCATCTTATTTGGTGTCAACTGTACAAGTAAAATATTTATGAAAATATAAATGAGTTATAATTTGACTCGCAGCTTAGACAGGAGGAGGACGGGTTGGACGTGCTGGCTCCAATGTCTGCACAAGTAAGGCTGGATACCCTAGGGCCTAGACAGATGAGTTTGACCATCAGACATTGGGACTCCCAAAATGGCCGGCTAGGTTTTGTGTACAGGATAAAAGCTGGGTGAAACGTGTTAAATGTAGTGTTATAACGTTTTCAAATATATTAAATAGTCGAGGATCACTGGAAGAAGTTTACCAAGAACCCAGGCCATCCTAGTCAGGTTCACGTTGGTGATAGTTCATATTTTTTTGTATCCTATGTTCGAAACTGACTAGAAACGTTTCATTCATTTCCAACTACACTGTGCAATACATTAATTTAAACATGTTTGACCTAACTTTGCACAGACGCATGTGTGTTTCATTATGTAATGTGATAATTATCCTAAGCGATTTCTCGGTGTGCTATTAAATACTACATTTGAGTTAAAAGAATTGTGTGTGGAAGCCTCATGCAAACCAGAGACCGTGTGTCGTGTGGGTGAGGCGCCTCGCGGGAGTCATTTATCTCTCCTTGCCACCGTATCTCACTGTCACCAGTGCTAATTTCCACCTCGTAAACTTTTCCTTAAGTCTGATCTTAGAGTTCACAGTATATGCTGTGTTATTGTTTAATACCCGCCTGGGGAACATATCACCAGACTCTTAAGAAAAAAAAGTAAAAAACCGGTTTGAAAATAGGTATGTAAGCCACTCGAAATCAGAGGCTCGACATAGTACTCGGAGAAGCTTAATGCATTTGAAGATTTTACAGACGAGGAGTCACAATAATGTGCCTGAAATATGTTGACCAATCACACACTAGAAAGTGAAGGGACGGCGACGTTTTCGGTCCGTCCTGGACCATTCTCAAGTCGATTGTGAAGGGTCAGGACGGACCGAAACGTCGTCGTCCCTTCACTTTCTTGTGTGTGGTTTGGTCAACATTTGAAGATTTTCATTTGAATATTGGCGGGCAGCATTTGGTTATTTTCCACAACGGCGTTGTTCTAAACTTTGTGGAGAGGTTAACCAGTTATGTGGCACACTTGTCGAGTGAACACAGCAGGTTGTTCTGGGATAACGAGAACAAACAGTAGCTGGTGTGTACCCATCAGGCGGAATATCTTGCTTCTTGGGGTGGAAAAAAAATTGCAAATAAATTGTCCTGTCGGCACATGCGTGGGTCGCGGCTCGCGTAGGTAGGCATGATTATACGTTGGTTGAGGCGTTGTTGTGACGGCGCGAGTGTGGGTGTTGTTGGTGGGTTGATGGTGGTGGGCGGGCAGACGTGTGGGCGCGCGTTGACGGGTTAGTGGTGTGTGGGCGGGCAGACGTGTGGGCGTTGACGGTTAGTGGTGTGTGGGCGGGCAGACGTGTGGGCGTGACGGGTTAGTGTGTGTGGGCGGGCAGACGTGTGGTTGCTGACGGGTTAGTGGTGTGTGGGCGGGCTGACGTGTGGGCGAGTGTTGAGGTCCTAGTGTGTGGCTGGCTAGTGCTCCTTCTCTTGTGACGGTCGGAGGCTAGGGATGCAGGTGTGTTGGTACAGTCTATCCTCCTAAAATGAAAGTAACGTATTGGTACTCTTGACCAATTAGTTACAATATACAGTGATGGACCACCAGTAAGTTGACTTTTGTATTATTGAATTTGGACAAACTGGAAACTTGTTAATAGCAACATTAATATAAAATTGACCTAAACTCTCCTAGCAATCCTAAGTTTAATTCACGCTGTCATACGCCTTATGTACAAGGCCTAGGCATATTAAAGTTTGTTTTTAGCTTTGTTTTTTTCCAGACTATAAAAGTACAAAAATTGGTTTAATGGTGGTCCATCACTACATATTGGAATTTTCGACCAAATTACAGTACTATGATTTCAGGAGGAGGATAAGAGCGAGAGCGGAGACACGACCACAATCGAAGGGGATAGAGATAAGAGTTAGCGGATTTCACCAGATTGTGGATCTCTGGAGAACGGTGGTACTGGGAATGAGTGTGAAGATGGTAGGTCTCTCGGGTCGGGTCTAGCTTGCACCATCTACGCTGTGAGGCTGTTAGTTCTCTACTTAATTAGTTTTAGCCTCGTATTCCAATTATTTTTCTGCCTGAACGATAGGGTAATGGTGATGAGTCTTGTTGGCAACGGCGATAAGATAGTTCATTCAGGGGGTTAATGGCGGCGAACGTGTTGTTTACCTGTAGAAGCAACGAGCTCAAATGGAAGGTGATGGCTGTCATAGATTTTATGGGTAATTGACCGCTACTAAACCCTTGACTTTGGACACATTGATGGTCTTGTTAGCGTTGTAATGGCTGTTTGAGCCGGCTTCTTGAATAATAAATATCCAATTTGGATGCTGCTGTGTTCATGTGTTTGTTGCGTGATAATTTGGAATATAATCTCTGTATGGGGTTTGACTTTAATGAATTATTAAAACTGTTTCTTTATTAAAACCAGAAGCTAATTAATAAAAATCAATATGATAGTGTCATGTTTATATACATGAATGAATGATTAATGTAAAATTAAAATCCGACAGTGTGATTTATTGGCCAAAAAAACGATTGAAGTATAATTGAAAGTTAGAAACAGATGACTGCAGCATCACAATTATTAATATTTTTTCAAAGTTTTATACCAGGAAAGCTTGTGAGATATTTTTGCGGGGTAACAATACTTGTCCTGCAATGCCTGGCGAAATGTTCAGACGATATTAGGTTGGTGAACCGCGAACGATGTCAAAAGAGCCTGTCTAATTACAGTAACGTCTGGCCTATGTCAGTCTAATACTCTGGGGATTTCGGAGGTTCATAATAAAGGAACTAAATTAAGTTGGCCAAATCACACACTAGAAAGTGAAGGGACGACGATGTTTCGGTCCGTCCTGGACCATTCTCAAGTCGATTCTCAAGACGACGACCGAAACGTCGTTGTCCCTTCACTTTCTAGTGTGGTTTGGTCAACATATTTCAGCCACGTTATTGTCTCCACGTCTGCAACTAAATTAAGCTCTGAGATCAGTGGTAATTTAGGTTTTGTTGTGTGAATTTACAAGTAAGAAATGCAAGAGAGAGATAAATATTGTATATAAATACAATACAATTCAGTTCCCATTCTGAAAATTAAGTGTAACAATGATTATTGATGCAAATTTTAGCAGCATCAACTAAATATAAAGACAGTGTTTTATAAAGTTTATAAAGTTTTATAAATATAAAGACAAGTGCTACGGGCTCACCATAGCCCGTGTTACTTGGAACTTTTAGTTCCAAGTAGCGAATCTTAAACAACAACAACAGACAAGTGTTCAACCAATACTAGCCTATCAGTTATGATACAAATGTCTTATAGCATGTTATGTTTAACCAATAATTTACTTCACATTTCTTTCCTGTTTAGTGATCACTTAAAATTACTTATCTTCCAAGAAATGTGCTATATCCCGAGATAAGTATCGTAAAAGCCTAACCTACGTCTTTCGCGCCATAGTGATAACCAATTACTATAGCGACTGTAGATCTTGAAGATACTAGCGAATAAGCAGTCCAGTTCAGTCTTTCCTTTCCTTATATATTATGTATATCAGTATTACATAATTTTAAATACCTTAATGTATTAGTGTCTTTAAAGAAAAGCAAACAAAATATTCATGAAAATCTGTGAAAACAGGTATTGAGAGGTCAACTGTTCACTTTAGGAATATGGAGACTTGTATCATATGGAATTTTTAGTCCCCTTCAGACTATTGGTGATGTGTTATCATTCGGTTCAGCCGTAATGTTTTGAATTGATTCAAGGGTGAACTTGACGCGCACGCCCATATTTACCTGCATTGTACCGTGACGGCTCTAAAGTATGGTGGTATGTTCTCCTGTGAAGCAGACACACTGCAGGAATTTATTACGAGACAATGCCTCTTTGTAAGAGAGACAGGTGAAGCAGTGCGAAATTGTAGAGATTTGTTGGCTTGGACAGCGCTAGGTAGAGATTGTGTGGGTGAATGACGCTAGGATGACGTCAGTAACTGTGATAGACTTGTTGCTTGGATAAGCTAAGATATATTTTATTAGACTACAATATTAATAAAACGCTGAACGCATTAAATTATATCGGTGCTAATATTAAAAGATCAGAAATTGCCATGAATGTCTGCTACATAGCCATCAGTTAAATAAATGCTTTTAGATATCTGCGTTTGTATCAGTCCAACCTCTCAACTACAATACATCAAACCTTTAACCATGACAGTATTTACCCCGTGGTGCCTCGCCTGGAGGGAATATTTACCCTTACTGCCTTTCTTAATCCTAATCTAGGAAGAAGATCAATGGGAAGGGCCATATCAGGTTGCTGTTCTGAATACCCATACTTTGGTCGTTTTTTTGTGCTATTGTTAAGTCTGACTCGTGTGTGTCAAGTTTTATAAAAGTGAGGTCAGGGGTTACTTCAGACTAAATGTATTTGCAGCACCTACTATGGTTTGGTTACCATAATATGGTTAAGAGTATGGGAAGAGAGGGTCACCTATTGTCGTCTGTAAATGTTAGTTACATAAGTTAGCATGGCAAAGTGTCAACTTTGCACGGATGGTGGGTCCATTGGTGCTGGATGCATAGTTTGTCTTGACACAGCTGTTAGGTTCATTAAAGTCAGTTGTCCCTTGGTAACATTTTATATTAATCTATCTCCATTGACTTCGCCCTTATCTCTTTCCTTTCTCTTTTATATCGTCCAGAATTATATGTAGGAACTTTTGAATACTGTATTCTGTACCACAGAAGAGTGCTGCATCTATATACAGTACTGGTTTAGCGCGTCGTGTTGCTTTGCTGGTTACTTGGCAGAATTGTTGCCTAGCACAGATGGTTGGTACGCAGATTTTGTGCTTCATGTTGAGCTAGTTGATTAACATTTTTCAGTCTTTTTTTGTAATCTAAAGAGCATACCTTGGATATTTTGATCGGCTATCCCGTCTGCCCAATGAGACCCACAGCCATATAGAGGCTTGGCTAAATGAATCGAAATGTAGTTAAGATGTTCGGTTCGTAATAAGAATGTTTATATTCAGGTTTAACCATGGTGATGATAACCTGGTATACATGTTCTACCCATAGCCAAAGATATTAAAGGTAAAGACCATATTTTAACCTGAGGAACCTGAGCCTGTTTGCTGATCCTTTGTTCATAGCCTAAGTTGCAGGGCAATGACGAATCCCTAGAAAATTTACGCAATGAATCTGCAATATTTTACTCTGTCTTTGCGTGCGCGCGGAAGAGTGCAGAGCGATGAAAGACAGAAAAAGACAGGCAAAGCATGGTTATCTGGCCTTGTTTGATTTATTTGTCGTGGATCAGTCCAGCAACCAGGAGGCCTGGTCGACGACCGGGCCGCGGGGACGCTAAGCCCCGGAAGCACCTCAAGGTAAGGTAGCCATAACTTGGGAACCGACATTTTCGTGCTGCTGCTGTTAGGTGTTTCACGCGGAAAGTGTAATGATGGAAGCGATATAAACTATTCAGATTTCTCTCATAAGAGAAATCTTATAAGGCAATTAGATCCATATGGCAAGATGGAGGAAAATAGCTTTGTTTGAACCTTTTGTTTAAAAAAAAACATAAAACCCAGTACTGCCAACTTGGGAAGAATTGAGCCCCAGGGTGGCAGGAATACTAGGCTGCTGCGATGATCAGATTAACTACTTCAGTAGTCACAGCTTTTGGACATTAAACTCCCGAGTGTAATCGTTCACTGATATAGATGCTGTGCTGTGTTTGGCTCGTTTTTTATGCATAGTTATAGGATTATGTGAACATTTAATTTAGTTAATTGATTGGCATGCTATCATACATTTTAAACTACGTTCATTAAAATTTAAAGTTTGATTTTTATGTTTAATAAAGGTTTGCAATGTTGTTGCAACTAAATATTCATCTTTCTCTTCCAAATTTATAAAATATTTAGTCTAAAATTAGTAGAATTATTGTATTCAAATTTCCAGCGATTCACTGAATTTTTCAGAAACTTCATTGCTTATTATTTTATCCCCAAGAATATAAACTTCATTTTGTAATGATCGTGTGTAATACTTTCACACTAGTGCAGAGAACGGTAACAATTGTATTTATGAATTAAGTGATAAGTTCGGTGCAGTCTCACAAAACCACTAACATGCATGCTTGTGTCGACCACATAAGACTGATATTTTTCACAATTTATTTAAAATTTTCTGCTTAAAATTGAAAAAAAAATGTGCATTATTCTTATTACACATTGGTCAACATATTGCTTTTCGTCTATTGTTCGTAATCATAATGATATTCAAAAGCTCATAGATATATCTATGCAAAAATTTCTCTGCCGAGTGTAAGTTCCACATGAATATATTTCCCTATATTTCATGCCAGTACAAAAGTGTACGCTCTTCTATTTTTGACACACTAGAGTGTAGCACTGTATTCTACACTTGTTTATTATTAACCATTAAAAACAAACATCAATTTTACAAACCTGTTTGAAAAAATGAATCAGAAATATAAGTGTGGTAATATAAACGCGAGATCTTGACTTCAATTTGGGCTCTATTGAATGCTGCACGTAATCACCAAGTTAGCTGCGAGGTGACATTAGTTCCCGTCAGAGCGCTCTGTGCTTCGGGGCCATGATTGCCCACCGTCACATCACTCACAGAAAATGACCACCCATTGATGCAAGACTATTTTCACGCTACCATTTGGCGCTTGTACCATGACATAAGACGATGTCGTTCACCGACTGTACACACGGCAGGGCGCTGATGCGTCGCTTATGGTTTAATGACGGGACGCAGATTGGTTGCCCTGGTACCTCGCCTCCAGATACTCAAAGGTTCCCGACTGTCTCCAGGATATGGTTCCATCTAACCAGGATAATACAAACCTCGGCTACAGACATAACCTATCGAGATTTGTACCTACCAAACACACACCGAAACTACGACGTTTGTACAACATTGGAACGAGTTTTAACACCTAACCAGTTATAACAACCAATATAGCAAGTTGTAACAACGTTCTAATACATCATAAACACGTTAAGTCAAGAGGTAACAACTTTATTACAAGTTGTAACAAGCAGAAAATACAGTTACAGTTTGTGTTTCCAGGGTATGTACTTAAGTTTAAGGAAGCGTTAATATTGCAGTAGTTTTTTTTAATTAAAGCACTTGAATTTTGAAAAGTTGATTGATGTGATAATTGGTGCGCACTAAGTGTGAGGACAGGTTACAGCAGATATTGACGATTCGCTAACTGTAACCCACTATGACTACAACTCGAGGAGGCCTGGTTGAGGACCGGGCCACGGGGACGTTGAGCCCCGAAATCATTGCACGGTAACCACTACACCACTCCACAGGCCAACGTTTATATTGTCCTGCGATTAAAAAAATTAAACAATTTTTTTTTTCAATTAATTTTCAAGCATGGCCAAAGGGTACGAGAATGATAAATTTACCGTATTTAATTTTGTATTAATGACTGGGTCAAATGATAAAAGTATGGCTTGTTATTTTGCTTAAAGGCTCTGAGCTTCTTTCTCCTTGTCTCTCATACTTCAATTTTGTATCTTTATTTTTTCCGAACCCCGTCTCTTTACTGCAAATATTGTT
Organism: Procambarus virginalis; assembly: GCA_020271785.1. NCBI lineage: Eukaryota > Metazoa > Arthropoda > Malacostraca > Decapoda > Cambaridae > Procambarus > Procambarus virginalis. Next base: position 8,942,790 of record WNGS01142304.1, on the reverse strand, counting down.
ACCTTCTTCCCTTTCTCAATCCCCATAACTACCTATTCATGTAAATTAAAATGAACTTTTTACGCAGATTGCCCCTCATCCGCTATTGGTGGGGACGAGGTTGTAGCTGAAGTCCATTGACTCGCAGATTAACCAGATGAGCGGATAGGGGAGAGCTTATGAGGCGGATGAAATGGTAAATGGATGAGCTCTAGAGCTGTAGGGTTGTGTTTTAAACTGGATGGCAAGGAAACGAACAGGTGGGGGAGGGTAACAGATGGCTGTAACAGGTTTACATGAAGCTGTTTTTGTGTTAGAGATATTACCGCGGGAGATCTACGCCTCTGGCTAACCCACTAAGTGTTACTTATTTCAGTTTACTTCGACGGTGGATGAATGCTTATGGCTCGTATGTTGACTTCAGTAAGGTTGTGTGTTCAACATAGAGCTGATGAATGGTTCTTTAATAATCAAGTTGCCGGCTTAGTGGAAGAGTGAAAAGGTGAGGAGTTTGACCTACAGTGAATTTCATTAAGCTTTGCGTGTTCAGCGTTAACCTGTCAGAGGTTTTATCTGCGATCATGAACTATTAGTTGAGTTGTTAGTGGCTGTGGTACGCTCAAAAAATTACAGGAAACAAGGCCGAACTGACTACCGAATATTGGTTGTTTATTACTAAGTAATAAGCTGACACAGTGAATCAGGACGAGAGACTACAGGTAAACGGACAGAATGGACACCAAACGTAATCAAATTGACAGGAAGACTTAACAGGCAAGCACAAAGACAGGACAGATAAAAATGAAGATAGGTAGAGACAGGAAGACAGACAGGTACCAGCTCCTCGTGCAGCAAGTGGGGTACTTTGACCACATTATCAACTTGGGAACCCAAATTGATCCCCCGGACGATGGCGTCAACTTAAGCAATTTGGGGGAGGAGGGGGCCAATGACGACCCACCGGTAACCGTTCTCGAAAATATATATATAATGAGATTAGTTGCTCACGCTCTGCCATAAACTAAACGAGGGGAAGCCTCGTAATCCGGGTTAGAGTTAACGGAGGAACACTTGAAAACTCTGGGGTTAATGCCTTAGCATCAGGAAAATCTTTTGTCGATTTTTTTTTTGCTTCTCCTCAAACAAACAAGAAAGTTTTTTTTCTACCACAGACGTGGCCACACATTTACAATGCTAACCAGAAGAAATAGGTGTGATGGTGTCGGGTTAAAAATAGCGAAGCTACGGAGGAGAAAACTGCAAATAAGCCAAGAATAACTCTTAGACGATGTGGGAGGTTGAACAAGGATATCAAGAGGGATCGATACGCTGGTGGACTGGGTCAGTTTGAGACGGCCTGTTATGACCTTAAGGTTCAGGTTTACATACTGAGAAACAATAAAAATGAAGGCTAAAATTTTCTTACAAATATGGAGGGTGCGCCAGCCTTACGTATTTGTAGGAAATTTTAAAAGATATAATTGTTTTTCCTTAGTATGTAAAGAGAGAGGACGTAAAAGGTGTTCCTAATGTGTTTTGACAATAGCCTAGAATTAGGAGCTATTCGAGAAGTTGATTATAATTTTTGAGTAGAGTTGGAAATAGTTTGAATTAGTTAAGGAATGTACATATAGTTTATTTTGTTTTCTTGTATGTACGTGTTTGCGTGCGTTGGAAAGTGCGGTTGACTGCATTATAATCATTTCGTGTACACAAGCCAATTGCACTTCCCCGGCGGATACAAAAGTATTTGGCGACTGTGTGCTTCAGCTTGGCTTGTCATGTTCCATAAACACATTTCCAGAGTAAACACTATCCTGGTTCTTGTGTGTGTGTGCCAATAAATAACGAAAGATGACGCACGCTTTTCGCTCACTTCCTTCCTGAGCACCTTACAACACCTGAAGGTAGTGGTTCAAGACTATAAGAGGGAGCGTGCTTCTGTGTATCAAGGTGCGCGAGTATATCAAGGCGGGCAGGTATATCCATACGAGTATACATATCTAGGTGTGCTCAAGCTGATTACCCACAAAACTTGTGATCTTCACCTGTTGGTTACACTAGAGGTGTACTTGTGACGTATGTACTAGTATTTTGTCCAACCACTTGAGCTGGACGGTAGAGCGACGGTCTCTCTTCATGCAAGTCGGCGTTCAATCCACGAGTGGTTGGGTACCATTCCATCCCTCTGTCCCAACCCGAATCCTTATCCTGTCCCCTTCCCAGTGCTATATAGTCGTAATGGCTTGGCGCTTTCCTCTTGATAATTCCCTCCCCCCTCTGTCTTGTGATGGTAAAAAATACTCATATATAGTAATACATTCGTGGCGAAGAGTACGGAGTAATGTAACACATCTCTACTGGTTTCTTGCTCCTTCACCATGTTTCCCGTGCGCCACATCACCCTTGCGCCTCGCAGCATTTCTCCCCGCACTACGTTTTGAACTCTTGAAATCCGAAAAATCTAGTATATATTTTCATAATGCTTGATGACAACGCCTACGGAGAAAATAAAAGCTGCTACACGTTAATAAGTTTTTACTAATGACAACAGTGCTAAACATATTGAGGACGGCGTATGTAAGAGCTAATGTGATCTTGGAATGGAAGGATATGAACAACATTAAGGCTTCGGGTAAATATTGCGAGACTGGGTATATATATATATATTTATATATATACCGATACGCAGGTGGCTGTCTGTGAACTACTAACGTTATAAAACACAATGTTTGTTTTAATGTGTCATAAACTAGACAAATTTAAAGCAGACTCAGTTAAGAGGTGAAGAAATGTTGTGTACGCAGTAATGTCTTTCAGCGGGAAGATATATCCAGCATTCCTGTGTTAAAACTCTTTGACATGGAGTAAAACTTGTTAATCACGTTGTTAAGTGATTTGCATATTTAAAAATACAGCAAGTTTGCGACAATAACCAAGGCGCAAGCAGGTGCTAAGGAAGGTTTAAAGCACATTAAAAGCTGCTTAATGTTCACTTAAGCATATCTACGAATAAGAGAGGGAGAGAGAGAGAGAGCTTTAGGCTGATACGAATGAGAATCGACATCCAGTATATAATAAGTAGATAGGGAACTCAGAGGTGCCCTACGTCTACCACTAAAGGTTGCGCATCTAAGTGACGGGAGTCCCCAAAATGCAAATGTGCCATGAGAACATGCGTTTTGCCTGTCTTTATCTGAATTCTGCATGAATTCTTAAGTGATGTCCTCGGTACAAACTTTATGGCACTCTGCGGGCCACCTTTCAGCTTCAGCACCTTCATGGGATTACTCATGGGAGCCAACTCCTCGTGCTCAGGTTTATACCCGGACTCTCATATATATATATATATATATATATATATATATATATATATATATATATATATATATATATATATATATATATATATATATATAATATGGAATAATAAAGCTTTCCATTATATTATGCAGTATATGATTAATTTATTTTGTAGTTAAACTATCACTCTAAACAGACATAAACTAAAGTCGGTAATTCATGTTATTAATATAATATAATAATAATAATAAATCAATTGGATTTTTTTAATAACGAAATTCGCTCTGCGTATTTGTCAACTCGGGCCTTGCATACTTGGCCAAGTAGTGCGTTTTGGCTATTAGGTACGACATATATATATGAAATACCATTATTGAGGCTAACCCTAAGCATCTGGTCTCCTTCCTTGGACAAACAAACCCACAGCCAGACATTCTATTTATAAGTATAGATAATATAATTAGTACATTTTTGAAGCACTTGTTCTTGTAGTTCGTCTTATTGAATATGCCCGAGTCAGTTACTCTAGTACGCGTGTTCATAAGTCTGTTTCTTATGTAATTATTTTTGTGTTGTTGGTCAGGCAGCCCAGCCTCCTGTTTTGGTAGTACTTATAGTGACGATGAGAACAATAGGACATATTTTCGACGGTTAACGCAATTAGAAAGTAGAAATCGACACTATTGAATTTTGACAGATCGGGAAAGATTTTATTTTTTGGTGGAAAGACAAACGAAACTAACCTTCCTACCTTGAGGATACCTTGAGGTGCTTCCGGGGCTTAGCGTCCCCGCGGCCCGGTCATCGACCAGGCCTCCTGGTTGCTGGACTGATCAACCAGGCTGTTGGACGCGGCTGCTCGCAGCCTGACGTACGAGTTCACAGCCTGGTTGATTCCTAGGCTTAATACACGATATCCGAGACCAAATATAGTACGTGTGTGCGCTAGACTAGGCCTAGGATACATACATATATTTTTAGCTTCATTTTTACGGACTATGTAAAGTGAATAGTACTAAGTTTTACTATGTAATTCCTTAGTACGTCAATCTTTGTACTATGGTACACAGTTACAAAAAGTACTATCTAAATCAGGAGGATGGGTTGGGTCAGGATATCTTTAGTAATAGTGAATAAGAGCTAGAGGGGAAGATTAAGGGATCTGCTTGGCCAGTATTCCTAGAACACTAATGTGTGCTTTTGCGAGAATTGTATCTCGTAACTGGATCATATTAAGCAATTCACGCACTCCGAATGCTGATAATGGAAATCGCACCGTTTCAAGTAATTCGGACTAAACCGCCGTGATCGAGGCAAGAGGGACAAATCTCGCAAATGCTCACATAGGTGCTCTGTGCATCTTGGCCCTGGATAAAAGCACTCAACGAATTGTGAAATGATTGAGACCAGGATATATAGATAGAAGCCAATAGTGGGTAGATAATCCAAAGGGATGTCAAAAGTAAATTGTTTAGTGCTAGGGTGGTGAAGAAGTAAAACGAGCTAAGAAGAAGAGATAATTGAAGCTGACGCCATACATTTGGCGTCATTTTGCTTTGTTTCAAAAGCAAAGTTTCGGTTTTCGCATACCAATTAAAGAAAACGGTATTCCCCCTCACAATATTTAACGGCACCAGTATATCAGTACTTCCTGTCCTCACAGCATACCACTCGGCACCCAGTAAAAGTATATCGATCCCTCCTTCCCTTTACACAGTATGCCACTCTGACCTGCTCACATATATCACAACACACAATACTCCTTCACTCCGCCCACTTAGGATTCCCGCTCCTCCTCTCATTACACACGCGCCCAAACCCCCCCCCCCCCTATTCCCCCAGCAGCGGTCTCCAGCACAGTCGTTAGAGTAGTTAGCTGGGAGACAATGATCCTCGTTGGCTCCTTACGACCCCCGGTAGTCGTTTCCTCACCGCTAACGACCACAATATAAATGGCGGTGTTGTGGTGATGTTTCAGTGCTCTTATTCTGAGTAGTATTTGTCAGTTTTTGTTTGTTTGTGTCATGTTTTTGTTTCGCACGGACTAGAGTTACTGTAATTGTTCGCTCCTTCAGGTGTCTGGGATGAGGTTTTTTGAAGGTTGGGAGGCCGGCGAAGTGGTTTGGTCTTGGGAAAAGTTGCGATCTCAGTGTGAGAGGTGCGTGCGTGTGTGTGTGTGTGTACTTACCTAGTTGTGCTTGCGTGGGTTGAGCTTCGGCTCTGGTCCCACCGCTCATCTGTCAATTTGTGCACAGGTTTCTGAGCCTACTGGGCTCTATCTTATCTACTTTTGAAATTGTATATGGAGTCTGCCTCCACCACATCACTACCTAGTGCATTCCAATTAACTACTTAGACGCTGAAAATAATTATTTCTAATGTCCCCTGTGTCTCATTTGGGAACTAAGTTTCCACCGGTGTCCCCATGCTTGTGTACCACCTATGCAAAATAGTTTTTCTATCCTGTCAATTTCTCTGATAATTTGTATAGGTAATCATGTCTTCCTTAAAATTTCTGAAGGCAGTTCATATGTTTGCCAGCCTTCCCATATGCTGTTGATATCCTTTAGATATGGGGCTCAAAAGAGAGAGAGAGAGAGGTCTGGCGTGATAATACCTCCCAGATCGTTCTCTTTTTTTATTCTTGATGGATTTTCTCTCACAGCTGGTACCATTTGTTTGGCCTCCTGCTCCCTACATCTATCTACATTATTTTACACTTGCTTGAGTTGTACTTTAGTTGTCATTTATTAGACCATTCCTTCAGTCTGTCCAAGTCATCTTGTAGTCTCTTGCTGTCTTCCTTTGTGTTAATCCTTTTCATAAGTTTAGCATTGTCAACAAACATACTTTGAGAGGAATGTGTGTGTATACCCATTGGAGGATCATTACGCATATAAAAAACTGGATAGGTCCGAGTACAGGGCCCTGCGGGATTCCGCTGGTGACATTATGCCATTCTGATGTCTCACCCGCCTCACCGTAACTCTGCTTCCTGTTGTTTAGGTACTCCCTTATCAACTGAAGTACCTTACCTGTTATTCCAGCTGTTTCTCCTACTTGTGTAACAGGTTCTTATGCGATACTGTATCAAAAGCTTTCTGACAGTCCAAGAAAATGCAGTCTGCACAGCTTCTCTTGCTTAATGTTTGTTGCTCGGTCATAGAACTCTATTAAACCTGTGATGCACGATTTGTCATCCGTGAACCCATGCTGGTGGTATGTTCCAAAGTCCCTTCTCTTCAGATGTACTACAATCTTTTCTTCCGATCTCCACCTTGCATGATATACAAGCTAGAGACACTAGCTTGTAATTTGGTGCCTTCTGCCTATCACACTTTTTGGATATTGGGACTACGTTGTGTGTCTTCCAATTTTCTGGTAGGTCTTCTGGTTCTAGTGACTTGATATACACCATAGAGAGTGGCATGCAAGGTGCTTCTGCTCCCTCTTTTAGTATCCATGGTGAGATAAAGTCCAACAGCCTTAGTCTCATCCAGTTCTTGCAGATATCTTCTAATCTCATCTTTGGTAATTTCAGTATCGTTCAAGATTGCCTGGTTTATCGCCACCTCTCTTAGCTCTGGGACTTCTTGCTTTAGTGTGAAGACCTCCTGGAATCTCTCGTTTTTCACACGCCTCTTTGTCATTCTTTTTGTACCCATCTTCTCAGTTTCATCACCTGTTCTTTCACTGTTGTTTTCCTCCTGATGTGGCTGTATAGCAGTTTTTGTTGGGTCTTGGCCTTACTTGCTGTGTCGTCTTCATACTGTCACTGCTTCTCTTTTCAAACTGAGGTACTCATTTCTGACCCTCTGGTGTATCTTTCTGCTCTCTGGTGTTCTGTTATTTCTGCAGTTCCTCCATGCCTCTGTACTTAGCTGCCTTGCTTCCTTACATGCCTGATTGCACCACTGTTTCCCTTTGTGTGTTTGTGTGTGTGTACTCACCTAGTTGTACTCGCCTAGTTGTGTTTGCGGGGATTGAGCTTTGGCTCTTTGATCCCGCCTCTCAACCGTCAATCAACTGGAGTACAGATTCCTGAGTCTACTGGGCTCTATCATATCTACATTTGAAGCTGTGTATGGAGTCAGCCTCCACCACCTCACTTCCTAGTGCATTCCACTTACTAACTACTCTGACACTGTAAAACTTCTTTCTAACGTCTCTGTGGCTCATTTGGGTACTCGGCTTCCACCTGTGTCCCCTAGTGCGTGTACCACCCGTGTTAAATAATCCATCATTGTCTACCCTGTCAATTCCCCTGAGAATCTTGTGTGTAGTGATCATGTCTCCTCGAGCTGTGTGTGTGTGTTTCATCGGCTTCAATGTTCACTGTTCGAGGTATAAATTAAAGACATTTAAATTTGTTTATACATTCGTTGTTTCATTGCTTTAACTATTGATGATTAACAAGGCACTAGATGCGAATTGAGCCGATGAGAAGCTACCACA
>WNGS01142304.1:8900716-8914245 GCA_020271785.1 Procambarus virginalis | reverse complement strand
TCCTATGCGTTGTGGTGTAGAGATGAGGAAAACAAAATAAACGAAGTGTTTGGCAGCACTGTTGAATAAATAAAACAGCTCACACAACGTAAAACAAAAAAAAAATCCCAAATGTCTAAACAAAAAATTACCAAATTAACCCAACACAATAATGTCGAACGCTCCCCCCCCCCTTCCCTAAAAAAGATCAAAACGCTCTTACAAAGAAAATGCAAAACGCCCATAACAAAACAATTCAAAATACCCAACAAAAAAGTGCCAAACTACCAAAAAAAAGGACAAACTACCAACTGAAAAGTTCTAAACGGCCAACTGAAAAAGTTCTAAACGGCCAACTGAAAAGTTCTCAACGGCCAACTGAAAAAGTTCTCAACGGCCAACTGAAAAAGTTCTCAACGGCCAACTGAAAAAGTTCTCAACGGCCAACTGAAAAAGTTCTCAACGGCCAACTGAAAAAGTTCTCAACGGCCAACAAAAGAGTGGCAAACGCCCATCAAAACGTTGGAGAGTTTGGATTTTTTTTTTGTTAGGCATTATGGACTTTTTCGGTGGAAATTTTGGATTTTTTTTGGTTCGGCGTTTTCGATTTTTTCGTGGGAGTTTGCCACTTGTATGTGCAGTCACCCTGAATACCAGTTAAAATAACGCTCAAAAGTCTTCTTTCCGATAGGCATCGTATTTTGAAAACTGCTGGGGGATTTGTGCAAAATATGACCTATCGCCGTTTTCACTAATTTACATATTTTCTGTATAAAAATGAGCTGTATTTTTGGTCCTGCCTCTCACCTCATCTGGTCCTATATGTTACTGCTGTTCATGTAATTGGAAAATTAGCCGATGCTAACCTAAGTAAATCTAAACTCTCAGCGAAGTGGCTTTTCTTGTCTAGGAGTTTAAGCACGAGAAGGGAACCAAACCAATGCCTTAGTGAATTGTTCTAGTATAGTATTAGGAGGTTATCTTGAGATGATTTCGGGGCTTTAGCGTCCTCGCGGCCCGGTCCTCGACCAGGCCTCCACCCCCAGGAAGCAGCCCGTAGCAGCTGTCTAACTCCCAGGTGCCAATTTACTGCTTGGGTGAAAGAAACTCTGCCCATTTGTTTCCGCCTCCGCCGGGGATCGAACCCGGAACCTTAAAACTACGAATCCCGAACGCTGTCCCCTCAGCCCCTTGAACATTGTCCCTGGTTCAGTTCACAGCTACCTCATAAGGCCCATTAAATAGACAAAAAACGTAGAGAAATCATAAGGTTCAACGGCAAAAACTTCCCTAATTATAATGACTGTTTTCTAGCAGTTAGGTCTTGCCAGGCCGCATCTTTCATGAAGTTCACAGTTACGAGTTTTGTTGGAAATTCCTGCCAACCATCTGTCATAATTCATTGTTACAGTTATCACGAAGGAAGCTAGAGTGAAAATTGTATAAATTAGTTGTTTTGCCTGTGAATGTAGGGGGTGGTGGAGCAACCCGTTATTGTTATAGATTCGCTACCTGGAACAAAGTTACATGTAGCACGGGCTATGGTGAGCCCGTAGAGCAACCCGTCCCCTCGAATAGTACATTTTGATGTATACCTTTAAGGCCAAAAACAGGTGTTGTTGTTTAAGATTCAGCGACTCTGAACAAAAGTTCCAAGTAGCAGAGGCTATGGTGAGCCCGTAGTGGACTTGAAAAAAAACATACTGAAAATCATAGCGTCAAGAAAAATTGAAAATATTCCGTTTTCTATTCGTGGGTCCTTGGTTAGGTTAGGTTCGGTCAAGGGAGGTAATTAACAGGTGAACGCGCCAAGCCATTACGACTATATAGTACTTGGAAGGGGTCAGGATAAGTACATCAGTTGAATGACGTTGTGACCGCTCTAGAGTATGGGGCTACGTGGATTGGCTCTGGGTTTAAACTCATTTCAAGGGAATGTCTGACATCTCATAAGCTAGGTAACATACATGTTATGACACGAATACTGTAGCTATTTATATTTAGAAACTTTAAGTCCATCATAAATGTACAGACTTAGTCACAAAATAAAGTACATTTATAGGAGTACATTATAGAAGTGAAATGTCTTTTAATTTATATAAATAAATTAGTAACACGTAAGAAGCTGGGTACTTGATTTAATAGTTTTTTCCTACGTTAAAGTGAAGCGATATCTTGATCGGAGGTTAATTTTTAGCTTTTGGTTTTTCTTTTTAAGAAACGTATCTTGTCTTTGTATAAACATTTAAGATTGTACTCAGGATCATCTGAGAAACGGCACGTAGGATTATATCCTGAAGTTATACCACTTCTCGCCAGCGTTTGGAATATCATTCCAGCTCTTACGCAGTCTTATTCTTCGAAGCCTAAATGTGTGGGGGAAGTTTACTACTGCCTAGGGTCGCTTGCCTTGATGCTTATAGAGTGGGTTGTGGCCTTCTACATATTGATATAGCCATTCACTCAAGGTGTATATCAAGATTATATAATTCAAAATGTGTATATTCTCGCCTAGGTGTGCTTGCGGGGGATTGAAGTTTGGCGCTTTGGTCCCGCATCTCAACTGTCAATCAACTGGTATACAAGTTCCTGAGCCTACTGGGCTCCGTCATATCTACATTTGAAACTGTGTATGGAGTCAGCCTCCACCACATCACTGCCTAGTGCATTCCATCCGTTAACTACTCTGACACTGAAAATGTTCTTTCTAACGTCCCTGTGGCCCATTTAGGTACTCATTTCCACCTGTGTATGTATGTGTGTGTGAATGAAGATTAAATTTAATAAGGATGCTGGTGAGGAAGGCTGTTAGGAAAGGCCAAAGGGGAGGGGAAGAATAATAAATTCGAGAGCTGGTGAATTGTATGGACAACAAATCTCGACAAGCTCGTACTAAGATGCAGGATTTAGAGATCACGCTTGCTGTCTACTGTCATATTTTTTACCTGAAACGTTCTCATTCTCTAATAACTCTTTTAAGTATCATAAATCGAGTTGCCTCTACTGAAACAACGGTAAAAATTTATCTAGATTGTAAACTGACGGTCAAGATGTTGAATTTGTTTACAGTTGCAGTAACTGTAACGCAAATCAAGGAAGCGAGCTGTGTCGTTGCCCGCGCCGGTGGCCTCACTAATCAACCCGTCCTCTTAAAAATGTCACTTTTCGCTCGTATGCGCGCTATGGCCAAATTTGGACGTAATTTGAAATGAAATTGACTCACAAGTGACGTACTGTTCCGTTTTCTGTTTGAGTCGTCCGGCTTACTCGGCAAGCTTAAAAAAGGATTCTTTCCATTAACGTTTTTCATACCATTTTGAAACTTTATGAAAATTTCCTGCCCACCTAACCTATAAGAGGACCCTTAACTTACTGTTGTTGAGAAAAAAAAATCCAAAATTTATATTTATTTTTTTTTTTCATTTTCAAATTACGTCCATATTCGGCCATACTGGTAAACGGCCAAAAGTGACGTTCTTTTTAAGACGACAGGTTGCACTAATATTAGGATAAACTCTGTAGGGTAATCAGTTTTAATGGAAGCAGTATGATAAGGTTTCTTTGTCTGCCTTTTCGTATTTAGTAGAAACTGCATTGAAGTTACTAAATTAAAACTAAGCTCTTAAACCTACATCATCATCTCGTCAGAAGCCTGCTCCTAGAAACTGATACAATAAACAAAATTATTATAAATTTTTATTATGGTTTGGTTATTTAGACACAACCTTCAAGCTTCATTTTTACTTTAGTTACGATCATACTAGGAAAAAAAGGTGAAGCTGGCGCCAGCTGTGTGCCAGAACCTTCCTATGGAAGGTTGTCTTGATTTCACGAGTATCTACATGTGGCACCAGGTAGAGCGTCACCCTCGCTGTGTGTCGTCCCTCTGGCACCAGGTAGAGCGTCACCCTCGCTGTGTCTCGTCCCTCTGGCACCAGATAGAGCGTCACCCTCGCTGTGTGTCGTCCCTCTGGCACCAGGTAGAGCGTCACCCTCGCTGTGTGTCGTCCCTCTGGCACCAGGTAGAGCGTCACCCTCGCTGTGTGTCGTCCCTCTGGCACCAGGTAGAGCGTCACCCTCGCTGTGTGTCGTCCCTCTGGCACCAGGTAGAGCGTCACACTCCCTGCGTCATCGCATCACTAGGGGGCCACACTGGGGAGACATCCTCCGTCTTTGCATCAAATGCTCACAACTTTTATGCTGAGGCTCTCACATTTGCGCGAATTAGGCGTTATAAATTCTAAAGAGCATACATCAACCCGAGCGACGTTTTCTTTTCGGCAGAGTCTGGTGGGAATTATTTAAAGTTGGTGGCGACGTTTGGCCTCACTTAACGTGGCCTTTACTAGAGTTATGAGCGTGTGGGTACTGTCCCAGTTGTGCTGGCGATATAGTGTTTTGTGTGTGTGTGTGTGTGTGTGTGTGTGTGTGTGTGTATATATATATATATATATATATATATATATATATATATATATATATATATATATATATATATATATATATATATATATATATATATATATTATATATATATATATATATATATATATATATATATATATATAATATAAATATTATATCACTGTACCACAATGTACCTGTATATATATATATATATATATATATATATATATATATATATATATATATATATATATATATATATAATAATTATACTCAGGTACATACTATTCAGGTACACAGGTCCACAACTTTGTGCCTCCTGTATGTTCTCTTTTTTTTTGTTTTAAATATTAGACCTACATTTTCCTCTTTTCCAGAATTCTGGGAGATTTCATGTCTAGTGTGTTTTACTGGAAACATTAGTTTGTGGGTGGCAAAGTACCTGTGGAGTAGGTACTAATTCTTGAACTAAAGGGCGATTAAGATTTTTATGAGCTACGTAGAGTGCTCTGTGAAGTGGTTGTGAGGAGATGTTAACGACTTGTGTGTAAACTGTGTGTAAACAGTCCGCTTTTTAGATTCTCTGAATACTAAGTGCTTTTAATATTATCTGTATTTTATATTTTTTAAAGTACTCTTGAGAGAAGGTCCCTTTTATGTGCAAAACAAAACACAAATTCCTTTAGTATGTATTTTGCATATCTCCTTGTGGCTCTACTTTCGTAAATGTAGAGGCTTTACTTTAGTAAATCATTCTCAGTCTTGATGAGGATGAGCGTTTAAACAATTTAGAGAACTGTTAAACTGTAGTTTGTATTATAGTTGCTGTCTCGTAAATTGATCAAGTTTGCTTGCTGTTAAAGCCACAAAAATCAAAGAGCTTCACTGTGAATTGAGTGACGACCACTCAATCCCTAGTCCAAGTTGGCGGGTCCCGGCGTGCGGGCTGTTGTTGTTATAGATTAAGCTGCTCGGAACAAGTTGCAAGTAGCACGGGCTATGGTGAGCCCGTAACTTACCTGGCACAGGAGCGGTGCTGTGTGGCGTGCGGGCGGTGAGGGTGTTTAAACATCCCAGATTCATCCCCAGCCGCCTCCTTAAGACTACATGTAACCGCAGGGACGAATATATGCGAATCGTGGCCTTTGTACATTAAACACTCCATAATTTGTGCTACTGGCAACTGATAATAAATATAAATGCTGCGAATAATGTGACTGAAAATAATATAGGACAAAAACCTAAACTTTGCGAAGGCTAAATATAGTATATATTTGTACTATAGTAACTTCGTAAAACTGGAGACATTGTCAATAGTTGAAAGTTTGCTTGTTGACGATTTCGATCATTTTTTTATTCCCGCAGAATTCATTCATAATTCTCTGCTGAATCCGATGAGCAGAGTAATAAGATTCTGCTGATCCTATAACACTAGATGAAGCGTACCCAGTTTAATGATGTTATTGATGTGGTGTCAGTTCAACCCGTTCTCTTGATGTTCTACAGCGTACAAAATCCACCGTCCTAACCTAGCAAGAAACGCTTGAACCCAAGCCACTCACTTTACCTAACCAACCTACTCATAGAAAACGGCATTTGCGAGCCACTACTACTCATAGCACGATGCATTTGGTACGATGGTTATCATAAGGTAGGTGCCTTAACGACGTAGTAGTTGAGAGGATTGAAATTGAAATAAGTTTATTGAGGTAAAATACACACAAAGGGATGAGGTAGCTCAAGCTATTCTCACCCCGTTCAGTACATCGTGTTAATACATACATAGACACACATCACAAGCAATAAACGTATTACCGAACATTCTGAGATATAAACATGTACATTTCCTCCTTTACACAAGTAAGTTGAGAGGATGGGTTGCTTCTGTGTATACTCGTAGCAAACTTGAGTCCAAGGCTGAAACCTTCAGCTTCGGTGATATTCAGGGCTCTACTGAAGAACTTAGTTATATGCCAGGTCTCCTACAGATAGGTTATCTTGAGATAATTTCAAGGCTTAGCGTCCCTGCGGCCCGGTCCTTGGCCAGGCCTCCTTTTTGTTACACATCCCCAGGAAGCAGCCCGTAGCAGCTGTCTAACTCCCAGGTACCTATTTACTGCTAGGTGAAAAAAAGCATTAGGGTGAAAGAAACTGCTTATTTGTTTCCGCCTCTACCGGGGATCGAACCCGGAACATCAGGACTTCGAAACCCGAGCGCTGTCCACTCAGCTGTCAGGCCCCCTCACTGAAAATTGTAATTCTATATGAAATCTACCTGCAAATACGACATCGTTCACGTTTACTCAGTATTATAACAAGACGAAACGAAGCATAGTAATTAGATTGATTGATGAAGATTAAGCCACCCAAAAGATGGCACAGGCATGAATAGCCCGTAAGTGGTGGCCCTTTTGAGCCATTACCAGTATCAATAGCTGATACTGGAGATTTGTGGAGGTGCGACTGCACCCAGCATGACGGGAGATGCCTCCCGTGAGTAATTAGATTCTTTTTCTGAATTTTTAGAATCTGAAGCCAGCCGTTCCTTGAAGACGAGTACCAATACACCTCAGAGTCTTACGGGCTATTCATGCCCGTGCCACCTTTTGAGTGACTTAATCTTTATCAATCAATCACCTCAGAGTCGTCTCTAAACACCTTAGTGAGATATTCAAAGGCGTAGATGGGAGGATTTCTGAGCATATCAGCAGCACATCAATAACGCCGCCAACACTTGGCAGACAGGAACCACGGGCCACATTAGGCGACACTGTTACTGTCTGCAACCACTATACACAGCACCATTCTACACAGGAAAATACAATATTATTACTCCTGCTGAATTATTACATCACAATATAAATTGTAACACATAATCCCTCTTGTCTCGCATCTTGACCTTCGTGATCTCGTCCCACCTTCCTGACGGAAGAAATAGAGATACATGGTATTAGAGGCGACATCTTAAACTGGTTCAGGGTTGGGATATCACGCAGACATCTAAGCATCAGCATAAATGCAGGCGATGAGTCACAATAACGTGGCTAAAGTATGTTGACAAGACCACACACTAGAAGGTGAAGGGACGACGACGTTTCGGTCAGTCCTGGACCATTCTCAAGTCGATTGTGTCACAAGCTACAATCGACTTGAGAATGGTCCAGGACGGACCGAAACGTCGTCGTCCCTTCACCTTCTAGTGTGTGGTCTTGTCATCATCAGCATAAATGTATTAGGAATACATTTTCGACTCGCAATCGTGAGTTCCGGGTTTGATTCCCGGGGACAGGACAGAAATAATGGTGGGGGGGGGGGTTGTATTCTGGGGATGGACCTCCATACAAGCTTCCTGTCCCCGGCAAAACGAATTCAAATCAGAAAGGGAAACGGTCCAAGTGGAGTGCCGCAGGGATTTAGTGATAAGAATTAAGCAGACTGCAGAATGACTTTTGTCCCTCATAAGGTAGCTCCTATAAACTCATGAGCTCATAAATTCCTATAAGCTCTACATAAACTCTTGCCCAACCGCTTGGGGTGGATGGTAGAGCGACGGTCTCGCTTCATGTAGGTCGGCGTTCAGTCCCCGACCGTCCAAGTGGTTGGGCTCCATTCCTCCCCCCCCCGTCCCATCCCAAATCCTTATCCTGACCCCTTCCCAGTGCTATATAGTCGTACTGGCTTGGCGCTTTCTTCTGATAGTTCCCTTCCCTTCCACATACTCATTCATATATATATATATATATATATATATATATATATATATATATATATATATATATATATATATATATATATATATATATACACTAACCTACGATTGAAACAATAAAGTGATCAGACAGCTATTAATTGCTACCGGTAATTTGTTCCATAAATCAACCACCCTATTTCCAAGTGTGTATATATTGTTAACATGTAAAATGACAGATACAGGAGTGAATAGCAACGTTAGTAAATTTGGCAAATACATTGAATAAACGACTCTGAAGACGATTCACACTTTTTGGAGGACCTAAACAGACTTCACAAATGACCTGAATATTGAAGAAAATATTCGGTTCACTGGTGACAAGTAAAGGCATATAAGCCTAGGAAAAGAAAACAGGGACTAGACATGAGGTAAACAGTGCCGAAGTTGACAGCCTGTTGTAGCGCCTCCCACTGTCTTTTGTTTTGTTTAGTCTAAAACGCAGTTATGGTAATTGATAAGATTGAACGCAGGATAACAATAGCAATTGAGTGCATTTATGGGCTGTAACTCGCTTCACTCTGGTCTTCGTGTGTTGGATTATTGAAAAATTTTCTTATTTGTGCATATGCGGCTGTTATGATTGAAGGTTTGAGTGATCGATGCACTGATGACTGACGCATTGGGAAGAGCTGATTGATGTGACCATAAGCGATGTTATCACACAGTAAACCGATGATTGGTGGCAACCTCAACCGGTAGAATAGTCGTCGGATAGTATAGGAGTTAGCCATTTCATAATATATTAGTCCGATGATTTACACAGATTTGAGTGACGTGGCTGACTGGTGCGGGTGACGTTGTTATGTTGGAGGACCGTTGTCGGAGGCGGAGGTGACAACACGAGGCAAGCGCTCCAGTTACTACCCTAGTCACTGTTATTATGAAGAGAGTGGGGAGCAATGGCGTTGTAATTTTCTCTTATTTCTCACGCTTAATGTGCTGTTGTCCGCTCGTCTATATTATTTGTTTTCACGAAACGCCGCAAAACGAAACCCTCTACACTTTTTTTCCCAAAATAACTTAAGAATAAATATGTTGTAGCTTGGCAATTTTCGGTAACCATCCCACGGTAACTGTAACGTAAAAATTTGGCTGCGACTTACATGTCCATTTTGCACACGAGTAAAAACTTGAAGAGGGAGGTTTATGAGGGCGGACGGATGGCCGGACACAGGCGAGCTGGCTCATATACGCCTGGCATTGCTTTCAGTGACTTAACACTTAGAGAGCTCGTTACGCGTCTAATAATTATTAATATTGTTTTCTGCATTTGTTCAGAGGTCGCGGAGGCTCTGTCGCTGATATATGGGGGTCGCGGAAGCAGAGAGACTGTAGCTGATATGGGGGTCGCGGAAGCAGACACAACTGCTGATATACGAGAGGTCGCGGAAGCAGAGAGACTGCTCCTGATATATGGGGGTCGCGGAAGCAGAGAGACTGCAGCTGATATATGGGGGTCGCGGAAGCAGACACGGCTGCTGATATATGGGGTCAGGAAAGCCGTCCACCACTCTCTACTGTACCCTGGTTTCCTGTTGTGGCTGTACTCCCATCAATTGTAATTCAATTTAAGAACAATTTCCACCTCGCATCAGGTTTGTGGTAAACAATACTGGCCGTATAAAATAGTGTTGTCCACGTGAACTGTTATTTTAACGCCAGTTTCCTCCCGACAAAAGATTGATGGTTTTCGCCTTCCTTCAGGCTACCATTAACAATATCTAGTATTCAGAAGGTAAGAACTAGAGAGCACCACAGCAGGCCTCTTGGCTCTTACTGGCTTGTCCTATTGTCATCCAATCCTCTTTTGATGGTTGCTGCCAGCGCCGGCTTGTGCACCCTGTAACACGGGGGGGGGGGGTTCTGATGTTCACTTCCTCCCCTTTACTCTCTGTACCCGTATTCTTTACTTTAGTTCTTTACCAAGGGACCCAAAACTTTCACCTTTAGCCGACCCCACGCCACGTGGTCTCAAGACGATTGACCGTCTTGAGATTCTACACCCGTATGACGTGACATAGGCTTTTAGCAAAACCCTAGGGTCACCTTTCCGCCGCCACCACCAGACCATTAACACTGAGCAATGATCGAGGTCTGGATCGATCACACTAAACAAACAACCTTGGGGCTTGATCCCCACTAGTAACATATAACCTTAATTCTTAAGTGTGGAGTTAATTAAAATCGATGGGAATGATGGATTCGGTGTTAGAACCGGCGCCCAATTCAACTCGGTCACGTGGGGACCACGTGACAAGGATCAATTCACATAAATATAACATACACATGGAAATAATGAAAATGCAGATTATTAACTAAATGGTTTATTCAAAAACTAAACAAGATCTAAAGAAATGGCACTCCCTAACTGAACACGCCCTGACTTTAAATTCAAAGGCAATGATTGGACCTATCCCTCTGAGCAACTTTACCTCTATGTTGACCAGCTTAGATGTTGGTGCTGGTCTTGGGGCCCGATGATGGAAAGGCCACCTGCCCGAGCTGCTACTCAAACCACACTAATCTCTCTCTCTCTGCTCCTCTACCCAGACGCTCAGAGCATTGTATTGTTGCGCTAATTATCTAAGTTACTTTGCCAGGCTTAAGTTATAACAAGTTATAACATGACCTCTGTTGTACTGAATGATCCAGATTGGTTGAATTATTTACTGAAGTTAAATTATACAAGCATCTAAAGGAAAAGCTATTCCCAATTACAAAGTAGCTATTTGACCTTTGAGAAAAATAGAGGACATGGCAACTGGTGACCTATGACCTCCAGGATCACTCCGCCTTACAACTTAGTTCTGGTTCGTGACGTCACTGATGGTGACTTAACTCAAATATTAGAATACTCTTGATATTGTAACCAGTAATACTATACAATACAATTTGAATGCAAACTGAATGAAGGCTAATTTCTCTAAATAAGTGAATACTATAGGATGATTCATTATACGAACTATGAGCAAAGGCGTCAATTATTTTCACCGCGAATTCCCTGGGGGATGCTCCCGGGGTCACCACGTGGTCCAGCTTCCCATTCTCCCTTGTAGCTAAAACATTCTGGATAATTCTTACAACAAACCTAGTTTGTTACAACCCCATACTCGTCCTGTGAGCAGTAGTTTGTTGTGCACCCCATACTCGTCCTGTGAGCTGTAGTTTGTTGTGCACCCCATACTCGTCCTGTTAGAGGTGGAGTAAAGGCATTAGAGAAAGCACAAAAACGTCTTAATCAGAAGGTTTCTCAGACACCTACATCTATCTAATCTACTCTTGACTTCTGTTAACCTGTTTGAGACTTGGGTTGGGATTAGTCGTCATCGCTAGTAAGTAACTAGTGCAATTCGTATTAATTTTCTCTATGAAATTAACATACTGCAGCTTATTTCCTTCCCCTGAAATGTTTTAAACAGAATCAGTTTATTTTACAAAATATAGTAATCAATTTAAATTTTATATTTGATAAAAGATTCGGGAAATGGCGTATATTGATGGCTGTGAAGCATTGTCCTTTGTGGAATGTGATTGTTGATGTTCACTTCCTTTTGCTAAGTACAAGTGATAAGTTAATTGTACTGTGCAATAACTTGTCTTGTATTCTGTAGTGTCTTGTGTACCCTCCTTGTATTATGTAGTGTCTTGTGTACCCTCCTTGTATTCTGTAGTGACGTTTGTCTTGTATTCTGTAGTGACGTTTGTCTTGTATTCTGTAGTGAGTTGTGTACCCTCCTTGTATTCTGTAATAACTTGTGTACCTGCCTTGTACCCTGGGGTAGCTAAGACAGGGCAGCTTAATGCCTTGTTTTTTAGAGCATCTCCTTCCTCTCTCCCTTGTAATAATAAACAGGTTTTGTTTTGTTTCTCCACGTTGTTTATAAGTGATGATGCGTATAACTCCCGCGGTCGGCGTCGCCTGCGTCATGTACATGAGGTAACCACCGGTGAGGCCTCATTAGCGGCCCCATCACACCACCTGGCAACCTTCATGGCAGTAATTCCCAGAGATCCATCGTCACAAATAATACCGGCACCGCCTCAGTATATCACCTGACTTATGGCTAATTAGCTTTTGACTTATCGCTGCTAAATGACGACGCTCTGTCCCTGCGGTGTGGGCAAGTCTGCGCCAAAATTGTCACTAAAGACATTAATTTGTAAGAATGATGTATTGTGAAGGTGAGCACAGCGCTGTAGTGGCGGCCGCGGGTACTATCGCACGACGTATTCTCGGCAACCTACGCATCAGTCATTTTCCGATCACTCTATTTTGGATGGTTTATGGTCAGTTTTCGTGGAAATGACACGCCTTGGGGGATAGGACGATGTGGATTGACTTGTCAGTTTGTCTGCAAGACGAGTTACTCAGGATTGTGAACAATTTAGGAGCACTGTTTTCTCAACATGATGCTCATTTGTTATGTTTATTTTCTGGAGCATGAGTTTACCCTACACGATGTTCACCGAACACTAGGCATTACTGGATATGCTCAGTCATTCGTCTTTATCAATGGCCATTTTTTTTTTAAGTGGGTTAAGTTGTAGAGTTGAATGCGTGTTGTCGCGGTTGTCTAGGCCACACAGCACCCCTCCAGCCACTGTGCTGATCCATTACTTGCTTCGTTGACGCAAAAGATGACAAATACAAAAGTGAAGGAGTGACAGAATTAACTTGAAGCTGCTACTTGTCTAAAAACAAACTCCTTTAATAAGAGCGAGAAGAGCTCTTTAATAAGAGCTACACCCTGGAAACAAACCGAAACTGTCTCTATTTTCTGCTTGTTACAACTTGTAATAAAGTTGGTACATCTTGGCTTAACGTGTTTAAGACGTATTAGAACGTTGTTACAACTTGCTATATTGGTTGTTATAACTGGTTAGGAGGGGTTAAAACTTGTTCGAACGTTGTACCAACGTCGTAGTTTCAGTGTGTGTGTGGCGGGCAATGACCTGGTTGCCTCACATGCCAGGCTCACGCACCACAAAAGTCAAACTTTTCTCATTTGTATAAAGAAAACTTTTGCTAATAGTCTCTACCTTAGTTTAGCTTCTCAAGTTTACATAGCCATATGAAATATTGAAATGATCTCAAGAGTTCCACATTGTAACTCTGCAGAGTAATACACGTTTTACACAGCCTTTAGACCAAATAATTTATCGTGCCGGAAAGCAATTTTGATATTTAAGGAAATATGTTTCGGGTTCGTTTAGTCCATTACTGTATCGCCTGTGAGTTTTGTTGTCGCTGTATCGCCTGTGAGTCTTTGAAATTATTGCCTTTGCCCGGTTTCGCTCCTCCCATTTCCCCTCTGCGCTATCCTCAAATTTCTTCCTCTCCCCTCATCTTCCCCCGTCTCTTCTCCTGATTTTCCCTTCCCCCCCCTCCCTC
>WNGS01142304.1:8888216-8895716 GCA_020271785.1 Procambarus virginalis | reverse complement strand
ATACGTCAATATTTCGGTGCTTTTAATTTCATTAAAGCACCGAAATTTGGTCGATAGCTCCACCATTGTGATGTAAAAATCGTTAGAATAGGTTGTGTTTACCCAAATATACTAATTTTTTTAGGTCTGGTTGTAACCTCGGAGGCTCATACCTTGAGTATACCTTGAGGTGCTTCCGGGCTTAGCGTCCCCGCGGCCCGGTCGTCGACCAGGCTCCTGGTTGCTGGACTGATCAACCAGGCTGTTGGGCGCGGCTGCTCGCAGCCTGACGTACGAGTCACAGCTTGGTTGATCAGTATCAGGCTCGAGTGCTGTTGTGACCTTGCTCCCTAGTTCAGTGTCATGGACAGACATTCATATTGTAAAACATACAACGTTTTCCATGTCATTTATGTAAATGAACAAAAGAACCGGTCCCAAAACTGACCCCTGCGGTACGCCTCCCCGCGTGCCCAGCCACTCTGATACGTCTCCGTTAAGGACTGCTCGTTGCCTGTGTCATGCAGGGCCAGCATTTACACAACCACTTACGAAACCTGTATATCTTTCCTTAATCATGGGGTGGGGGGGGGCTCTGGTTTACAATTGTTAAACAGTTTAAGCTTCGAAAGTTCACAGCCCAAAGTTATTATGGTTATACAATCTTGTAGTGCTTCGAGCGCATAAACTGTTTAATTACAGGGTCGTCGTGATTGTTGAAGGATGGACAGGTTTCGTTATTGGATGCGTCAGTGCTTGATGAACCCTCGTCGTGATGAATCATCAGTTCACATGTCTTAGCATACAATCCGTCTACATCGCGCGTCTTTACTCTTGACAACAATCTTTTGTGAAGAACATTTTCGAAAGCTTTCTAAAAATTGTGTACACGTCACACACAAATGCTCTCGTTGGACACAGTACAATACAAGACAAATATAAAATAAAGATTATTTTTTTGTAAAACATGATCGAATGGTCATCCAAGCGAGCGAGCCATCATGAATCCCAGAGCTGTTTGTCTATAAAAGTGGCCGAGCTGGGGTAGTCGTGCATGCTAGAATGGTCGTAAATCGAATGGTTGTCTTAGATAGTACTTATGCAATGAAGCACATGCAATAATGGCATACATGAACTTGTTTGTTTTAAGTACTAAACAAAATTCATCGTTATGTTTTTTTTTTTATAAATAAATGCAAACTGAAGCTTTTCATTTTTGACAGGAAAGATTTAGTGAGTGGACAGGAAATATTGTTCGTAGCAACATTGTATGCAAGCTGGTTGAGGTCACTGAATTGTGATTGTCATTATGCAAGATCCCGTTCCTGGGGGGGGGGAGTGTTCTCCTCCCCCCCACCCCTTCACTGCAATGCTATCCCCCTGGTTCCCCCCTCACGCTCCTGCACCCCCTCTCCCCTGAAAAACCACCCACCACCTCTCTCTCTCTCTCTCTCTCTCTCTCTCTCTCTCTCTCTCTCTCTCTCTCTCCTCTCTCTCTCTCTCTCTCTCTCACCCTCACACACACCCTGCAAATACTTGAAAGAATAATTAGGCTAAGACTTGTTGCACAAAATGGAGAGCATTGGGTTTGTAAACAAACGCCAACATGGGTTCTGGACAGGGAAATCATGCCTAACAAACCTTTTGGAATTCTATGATAAAATAACAAGGATAAGGCAGTGCACACTGCATATTTCTAGACTGCCAGAAGGCCTTTGACACAGTACCGCACATGAGACTGCTATACAAACTTGAGAGGCAGGCATGAGTAAGAGGAAAGGCCCTAGCATGGGTAAGGAACTACCTAACAGGAAGGAGCCAGAGAGTAATGGTAAGTAAGGAACTACCTAACAGGAAGGAGCCAGAGAGTAATGGTAAGGGGCGACAAGTCGGATTGGCGAACAGTAACAGTGGAGTACCTCAAGGATCGGTGCTGGGACCAATCCTCTTTCTAATTTACGTAAATGATATGTTTACAGGAGTGGAATCCTACATGTCAATGTTCGCGGATGACGCAAAATTAATGAGAAGAGTTGACAGATGAAGATTGTAAGATCCTCCAAGTGGACCTGGAAAGATTGCAGAGATAGTCAGAGAAATGGCTACTGGAGTTCAACACGAGTAAATGTAAAGTAATGGAAATGAGATCAGGTGATAGGTGACCGAAGGGACAGTACACAATGAAGGGGAACTGCCTACCTGTAACGATTCGAGAAAGAGACCTGGAAGTGGACGTAACACCTAAACTAACTCCTGAGTTAAACTAAATCCCATATAAATAGGATAACGACAGCAGCGTACTCTACACTGGCGAAAGTTAGAACTTCATTCAGAAACCTAAGTGAGGAGGCTTTTAGGGCGCTTTACACTGCCTACATGAGACCAGTCTTAGAGTACGCCGCGCCTTCTTGGAGTCCCCACCTGAAGAAACACATAAGGAAACTGGAAAAGGTTCAGAAGTTTGCGACGAGGTTTGTCCCAGAGTTACGAGGGATGGGATATGAAGAGCGCCTGAAGGAACTGAACCCTACGACACTAGAAAAAAGAAGGAAGAGAGGGGATATGATAGGGACATATAAAATACTCTGGAGAATTGACAAAGTGGAAATAGATGAAATGTTCACACGTAATAGTAACAGAACGAGGGGACATGGGTGGAAGCTGGAAACTCAGATGAGTCACAGATGTTAGGAAGTTTTCTTTAGCGTGAGAGTAGTGGAAAAATGAATGCACTTAAGGAACAGGTTGTTGAAGCAAACTCTCTTCATAATTTTAAAACTAGATATGAAAGGGAAATGGTACAGGAGTCATTGCTGTAAACAACCGATGGCTGGAAGGGCGGGATCCAAGAGTCAATGCTCGATCCTGCAAGCACAAATAGGTGACGCATAGACAGGACCAAAGGCGTGACCAAATAGCCAGAGCTCACCCCCACCCCCCCCCCTCCCGTGCACAAATAGATGAGTATACACACACACACACACACACACACGTTGATTGATTGTTGATTGACGGTTGAGAGGCGGGACCAAAGAGCCAGAGCTCAACCCCCGCAAGCACAACTAGGTGAGTACAACTAGGTGAGTACACACACACACACACACACACACACACACACACACACACACACACACACACACACACACACACACACACACACACCACACACACACACACACACACACACACACACACACACGCGCACACACACACACACACACAGAGCTCAGCTCAGCTCTCAAGAGGGAGTTAAAAAGGATCGCTATAATCTCATTAACGCACAAAACCCGGTTCGCACACGGCGATAAAAACGGAATAGAGGTGCAGCGTGTGGCGGCCCGCCAAGCCATGGGGGTAATGGTGCTTATTTATAAACAAAACCTGGAACAACTTAAGCTCGTTATGCGTGCCCGACCCGCGTGACGATGGTCATGCTGGGGGGGGGGGTTAAAGGGGGAACAGGGAGAAGGGGCTAAGGGGGAACTGGGGGAAGGGGGGGCAAGAGGGGAGCCAAGACGCACGAACTCACAAATAATGGCGGGTAGGACTTTAACTGGTGGAAAAGATTCTCAGAAGGAAAAAAAAAAAACTTTGTCGGGAAGTTCCAAATATTACAAAATATGGCTGTATGTAAATACAGCTTACGGGATTTGTATTATTGTTATGGGTGTGGGCTGATTTTTTTTTGGTATGCTCTGGTTTGTGTTCCGTTAGCTGTAGTGTAGTGTGTGTGACTTGCCTGGTGTGAGGCGGCCTCTGTTGGACCTGGCTTACGCTTTGACCAAAGTGTAAGGCTTACACTTGGCTTACACTTACACTTTGACCAAGACCAGAGCTCAACCCTCGCAACGACAATTAGGTGAGTACTTTAGTACCTGTTTTTCACCCCACACACACACACAAGGGTTACGGCTGAGTGGACAGCGCTCGGGATTCGTAGTCCTATGGTCTTGGTTCGACCCCTGGCGGAGGCGAAATCAAATGGACAGAGTTTCTTTCACGCTGATGCCCCTGTTACCAGCGTAAAAAGTACCTGGTGTAATAGCTCTACGGGCTACATCCTGTGTAGCAGTTTTTTTGTTTGTGTGTGGAAAAAAATTTGTTGATTAACAGTTGAGAAGCGGGCCAAAGAGGCCAGAGCTCAACTCCCACAAGCACAAGCCGGCGATGAGTCACAATAACGTGGCTAAAGTATGTTGACCAGACCACACACTAGAAGGAAAGGCTGGAAAAGATTAAGGTCATGAGGCCCTAAAGCAAAATATATCAACATAGCCAGAGAGAGGGGCGAGTATCAATAGAAGGAAGAACAGTTTGAAGTATTCTGTAGAAATTAGCAAGAACAGGGGAGAGAGGGGGAGCCATAGCGACACCGAAAGTTGTGTGTAATATTTTCCGTTGAAAGAGAAAGTTAGTCAACACAGAGTCTAATGAGATCGAGGAAAACGTCAGTAAGAAGCGGGGGAGGAAGAAGGCCCTCTGTGACGCCTTCTGTCTAAGGAAAGAGAGTCATCGAGCGGAACATTAGTGAACAGAGAGTTGACATCAAGACTAAGCATCTTACATAGTGTTGCAGGCGCACATCTTCTTGAAGTCCTGAGAGTGATGAGGTGGGCAGGGGAAAAATTGCCAAGGTAAGGCGTCACGGGTTTTAGCGAGCCAAGGAGGCAAGAGGATAGCTGACAGAGCCCCGTGAAAAATGATAGGACGAAGAGGAACACCAGGTTTATGAGTCTTAGGAAGACCATAGCAATAAGGAAGAGAAGGGCAGTGACACGGAACGTTTATGTAGATCAAAGTCAGGAGGACAAGAGACTTAGAGAGCTGTCTTAGTTTTGCGGTTTAAAGGAAAGTTATTATTACTTCCCATCTACTACACCTTACTTTGTTCCTCAGGCTCTCTCTTGCCTATTTATTGCCTGTCTCTACTTTCATCACAATCGACCTTGAGAATGTGTCACAGGACGGACCGAAACGTCGTCGTCACTTCACCTTCTAGTGTGTGGTCTGGTCAACCCACAAGCACAAGTAGGTCGACACAGACACCACACCACAACACACCACAACACACACACACACAACCAACACACACACACACACACCACACACCACACACACATCACAACACAAGCACACGACTCAGCAAAGGGTTCTTTGTAAAAGACGTGGAAATTTAGTGAGGTCAAGGTTTCGACTTTGTGGAATCCATACATTTCAGTGAGATAGAAAGAGCCAGCAGAGCCCTGGTGACGGTAGGCGACAATCCCAGAGACCACCCTGCCAAATAGGTGAGTACCCGGTGTACTATCAGAGGGTTGGAATCACACTGAGAAGTAACCTCACGTCAGCTGAATAGAGAGACGAAGATTTTGGTGAAGACTATGATCACCACAATAAAGATTCGTCGGGAATTGATAGGGTGGACGAAGACAGATTATGTAATACAGGTAGTAACACCCACAAGGGGACATAGGTGGGAAACCAAGTACGTCAATGAGTCGAGGCATTAAAAAGAAACTTTGTTCAGCATCAGGGTACTTACCGAATGGAATAACATTAGGGCAGTGATGTGGTTCGGAGGCAGAGCTCCACACACAGCACTTTCAAATAGATAGCCAAATAGGCTAGGAATCTGTACACCAGTTGATTGTCGGTGAGAGGCGGGGCAAACACCGAAGTTCAACCACCCGCCAAACCACAAGCTAATACGATTAGGTGTACACACACAACAAGCACCATTGAACTGCAAAACAATCTGCGGCCTACACAAAGCTGGCATATGTGAAGCATGTGGAGGTTAGCGTGTAAGGCACCCGTCACCTCACTGTACCCACAAACACACAACAACCCCCACCCCACAACCACACACCACCCAGCTTAGGGCGCTGTGGGGGGGAGGGAGGCACTGCGTTGCTCATAGTCGTCAAGCTTCCTCAATATAAGTGGAACGTTACAGAGTGAAGTGTGGGCACAACCTCATCTTTCAACGTTTGACGAGTTGTGACGACGGGTATTCACTAACTCACTATAACACACTATTACACACACACACACACACACACACACAACCACACACACACACAACACCACACACACATTATTTACTGTAACCCATTATTCACTACGCAGAGCCCTGGCAAGATTCTCATTCCCACATTCCTAATTAATTTTGACTGTTAGTGACGCCAGTAAAAATCCAATGTCCTTGGCTTGCCCCCCGAACCCTCTTAACCTTCTTCTTTCTCCATTTACTAATTCAAAATCATTTATGATAAACATATTGCCTTTGAGTTTTAATGTGTAACTAATGTGATATTATGTTCATTCGCCCTTTCCCCACCCATTTCTTCCCTTCACTTCTGTCCCTTTTTTCTCTCCTCCTTTGACCCCTTTACAGTTTGATGGGGGTGGCAAGCAACGAATGGAGGGACCCTTTCTGCTTGCCACCCCCATCAGCAGAAGCAGACTAGTGGCGAGTGTGAAAGTTGAGAGCAGCTCGCGCAGCAGAGCCAGCCAGCAGCAGCAGGGCGTGTGAAGGGATCCGGTGATGGTGGTGGGGGAGGCGCGGGGTATTACTGCCTACAGTAGGAGAGTCTTAGGCCGCCACACATATCCGCGGTGTGCTGGTGTTACACAACAGCTATTTGGTGTGTTTCTTCCCTCCCCGCCCGACCCACGTGCTATTTGGTAGTAGGACGAACGGCGAAGATGAGAGAGTCTCCGCTAGTTGTGTATTAGTTGCTATTAGCATCTGCTCTTACTTATTTTGTGTGGTCTGACTTTCTGTATGCTTCGCTTCCCTCACCTGTGTCTGTGTCTGTCTGTGTCTATATGTCTGTATTCACCTAGTGTATTTGCCTGACAGCTGAGTGGTCATGTGCTTCGGATTCGTAGTCCTGAGGTTCCGGTCGATCCTGGTTGAGGCGGAGACAAATGGTCAAAATGTTTCTTTCCACCCTGAGTGCCCCCCTCTACCCTAGCAGTAGAAATAGGTACCTAAGAGTTGGCTGCTACGGGCTGCTCCCTGGTGGATGTGTAACAAAAGGAGGCCTGATCGAGGACCGGGCCGCGGGGCGCTAAGCCCCGCAATCATCTCAAGGATAACCTCAAGAAGATAACCTATTTGTGCTTGCGGGGTTGAGTCTGCTCTTTCGGCCCGACTCTCAACTGTCAGGTCAACTCTATACTAAATACAAACTTTTTTTTTTAACATACAACTAACACACCCCCAACCACACCACACACACCACACAAGCATCCACACACCACACACACACCACACACCCCAACACACACACACACAACAACACACACACACCACACACACACCCACCCACCCACCCAGGCACCAGCAGCATCAACATTGCTCTGAAACTCCAGATACCCTATTTACGTTAGGTAACAGGGGCTCCAGGTGTGAAAGAAACTCTGCCCACATTGTTTCTCTATCACCGAGGATGGAACCTGGACCCTAGGATTACGGTCCAGAGCACTGTCCATTAAGCTATCAGGCCCCCGTCT
>WNGS01142304.1:8872203-8887216 GCA_020271785.1 Procambarus virginalis | reverse complement strand
TATCTTGTCCTCACATTTCTCTCTTACGCACACACACACACACACACACACACACACACACACACACACACACACACATACACACACCACACACACACACACACACACACACACACAAATGTCTCTGACTATTTTCGGATTTCTACTCGACTCTGAATAATTTAGATCTCTTTACTGGCCTGACAATATCGGGTCAAAAATAATGTCTCATTTAGGTAAATTTCGGTCCGCAAATGGTCTTGTTATATTTTTGGTCTTAAATGGGTCTCTGTTGATTTTCGGTCTTTACAGGTGAACAGCCGTAAAATGGATATAAAACTAAGTTACTGTTAAGATGTCTATTTTCCTTACAAAACTTCTATGACGAATATTCTCTGAAAATGTGGTCTTTTTCCAAATTTTGGCCATAAACTTGTAAATAAACCCTATGATTACAACGAACCTCGAATATTTTCATAAACTGAACTCTGAAAAATTTTGAATTTCTCCCATAAGAACTCTTAACAAACTTCTAGGAAATTATTTTCCTCATAAAAACTCTTAATAAACTTTTATGATCACTTTATCCGCAATGGTCTTTGAAAAATGCGCGATTTTGAAAACAAGCTAAAATTGTCCGTAGAGTTATTTTTAGTAAGATGAGAGCGAACTTTGCCTTTGAATTTTTCTATAAGATTTTCTTACTTATTTTCTTCCATAAGAACTCGTAACAAACTTCAAAGATCTCAGAAATTAGTTTTTCTCATACGAATTCTTTAATTCCAAATCAAGTGACTGCCAAATTGACCTGGAACCCCCTGCAGTCCAGCGAGGATGGCCCCCCCCCCCCCAAAAAAAAAAAAAATCCTCGCTGGACTGCCATTCCTGCTACTAGGGATACCAAAGAGCCAAAACTCCAATCTCCGCAAGCACAAATAGGCTGAGCTACACACACACACACACACACACATCCCCAGTATGCAAGCCAGTAGCAGCTGCCTAACTCCCGGTATCTATTTACTGCTAGGTGAACAGTGGCATCAGGGTGAAAGAAAACGATGTCTAGTTGTCTCTGCCTCGACCGAGAATCGAACAAGGACACATAGGACTACAACCACCGCAGCACTGTCCACTCAGCCGCAGGGCCCGGTGTGTGTGTGTAGTGTGTGTGTGTGTGTGTGTGTGTGTGTGGCGCGTGTGTGCGTGTGTACTGCGTCACCTATTTGTGCTTGCAGGATCGAGCATTGACTCTTGGATCCCGCCTTTCCAGCCATCGGTTGTTTACAGCAATGACTCCTGTCCCATTTCCCTATCATATCTAGTTTTAAATTATGAATAGAGTTTGCTTCACAACCTGTTCCTTAAGTGCATTCATTTTTCCACTACTCTCACGCTAAAAGAAAACTTCCTAACATCTCTGTGACTCATCTGAGTTTCCAGCTTCCACCCATGTCCCCTCGTTCTGTTACTATTACGTGTGAACATTTCATCTATTTCCACTTTGTCAATTCCCGAGTATTTTATATTTCCTATCATATCCCCTCTCTTCCTTCTTTTTTCTAGTGTCGTAAGGTTCAGTTCCTTCAGGCGCTCTTCATATCCCATCCCTCGTAACTCTGGGACAAGCCTCGTCGCAAACTTCTGAACCTTTTCCAGTTTCCTTATGTGTTTCTTCAGGTGGGGACTCCATGATGGCGCGGCATACTCTAAGACTGGTCTCACGTAGGCAGTGTAAAGCGCCCTAAAAGCCTCCTCACTTAGGTTTCTGAATGAAGTTCTAACTTTCGCCAGTGTAGAGTACGCTGCTGTCGTTATCCTATTATATATGTGTTTCTCAGGAGTTAGATTAGGTGTTACGTCCACTCCCAGGTCTCTTTCTCGAATCGTCAGGTAGGCAGTTCCCCTTCATTGTGTACTGTCCCTTTGGTCTCCTATCACCTGATCCCATTTCCATAACTTTACATTTACTCGTGTTGAACTCCAGTAGCCATTTCTCTGACCATCTCTGCAACCTGTCCAGGTCCTCTTGGAGGATCCTACAATCCTCATCTGTCACAACTCTTCTCATTAATTTTGCGTCATCCGCGAACATTGACATGTAGGATTCCACTCCTGTAAACATATCATTTACGTAAATTAGAAAGAGGATTGGTCCCAGCACCGATCCTTGAGGTACTCCACTCGTTACTGTTCGCCAGTCCGACTTCTCGCGCCCTTACCATTACTCTCTGGCTCCTTCCTGTTAGGTAGTTCCTTACCCATGCTAGGGCCTTTCCTCTTACTCCTGCCTGCCTCTCAAGTTTGTATAGCAGTCTCATGTGCGGTACTGTATCAAAGGCCTTTTGGCAGTCTAGAAATATGCAGTCTGCATGCCTTCTGTCCCTTGTTATTTTTATCATAGAATCCAAAAGGTTTGTTAGGCATGATTTCCCTGTCCAGAACCCATGTTGGGTTTGTTTACAAACCCAATGCTCTCCATTTGTGCAACAAGTCTTAGCCTAATTATTCTTTCAAGTATTTTGCAGGGTGTGTGTGTGAGTGAGGAAGAGGAGAGAGAGGAGAGAGATAGAGAAGAGAGAAGAGAGAGAGAGAGAGAGAGAGAGAGAGAAGAGAGAGAGAGAGAGAGGTGGTGGGTGGTTTTTTTCAGGGGAGTGGGGTGCAGGAGCGTGAGGGGGGAACCAGGGGATAGCATTGCAGTGAAGGGGGTGGGGGGGAGGAGAAACACTCCCCCCCCCCCAGGAACGGATCTGCATAATGACAATCACAATTCAGTGACCTCAACAGCTTGCATACAATGTTGCTACGAACAATATTTCCTGTCCACTCACTAAATCTTTTCCTGTCAAAAATGAAAAGCTTCAGTTTGCATTTATTTATAAAAAAAACATAACGATGAATTTTGTTTAGTACTTAAAACAAACAAGTTCATGTATGCCATTATTGCATGTGCTTCATTGCATAAGTACTATCTAAGACAACCATTTCGATATTACGACCATTCTAGCATGCACGACTACCCCAGCTCGGCCACTTTTATAGACCAACAGCTCTGGGATTCATGATGGCTCGCTCGCTTGGATGACCAATTCGATCATGTTTTACAAAAAAATAATCTTATTTTATATTTGTCTTGTATTTGTACTGTGTCCAACGAGAGCATGTTTGTGTGACGTGTACACAATTTTTAGAAAGCTTTCGAAAATGTTCTTCACAAAAGATTGTTGTCAAGAGTAAAGACGCGCGATGTAGACGGATTGTATGCTAAGACATGTGAACTGATGATTCATCACGACGAGGGTTCATCAAGCACTGACGCATCCAATAACGAAACCTGTCCATCCTTCAACAATCACGACGACCCTGCATTAATTAAACAGTTTATGACTCGAAGCACTACAAGATTGTTTATAACCATAATAACTTTGGGCTGTGAACTTCGAAGCTCGTAAACTGTTTACAATTGTAAACCAGAGCCCCCCCCCACCCATGATTAAGGAAAGATATACAGGTTTCGTAAGTGGTTGTGTAAATGCTGGCCCTGCATGACACAGGCAACGAGCAGTCCTTAACGGAGACGTATCAGAGTGGCTGGGCACGCGGGGAGGCGTACCGCAGGGGTCAGTTTTGGGACCGGTTCTTTTGTTCATTTACATAAATGACATGGAAAACGTTGTATGTTTTACAATATGAATGTTTGTCCATGACACTGAACTAGGGAGCAAGGTCACAACAGCACTCGAGCCTGATACCTGATCACCAAGCTGTGACTCGTACGTCAGGCTGCGAGCAGCCGCGTCCAACAGCCTGGTTGATCAGTCCAGCAACCAGGAGGCCTGGTCGACGACCGGGCCGCGGGGACGCTAAGCCCCGGAAGCACCTCAAGGTATACTCAAGGTATGAGCCTCCGAGGTTACAACCAGACCTAAAAAAATTAGTATATTTGGGTAAACACAACCTATTCTAACGATTTTTACATCACAATGGTGGAGCTATCGACCAAATTTCGGTGCTTTAATGAAATTAAAAGCACCGAAATATTGACGTATTGGGACAAAGAAGCATCAGCTTCGTGCCTGGTTAGTTCGCATCAGCTTAGGCACAAACGTTAACAATTTGTCGGGTATCAAATCGTGAAATCGGGATAAATAAGGTTCAGTGTCTGGCATCACTTGATAAGCTGATCAAGTGATTTAACATCACTATATAACTACTAAATTAATCCGAGTGCTTTCGTGAGTCAACACATTCAAGGAATTCTATATTCCTTGAAAATGTGTAGAATCACGAAGGTGCTTGGATTAATTTCGTTTCTTTTTTCTTGTGTCGATACTTACGCATAACTGAATCACGTGTTTTTGTGATTATTCTTGTATAACTTAACATATATTAGGATACAAGTGAGCACACAAGCTGAACACCAGAGCGTGTGTGCTCTGGTGTTCGCCAGGATTATTGTTTTGCAGCCACATTATTGTGTAAATCGCCCTCTCAACTAACAGGTCGCGTTTGAACGTTACGGTAACCAGAATTGCAATGAAATTCCCCGGCTCAAATTTTTCCCATTTATGGACGAAGGTAAGGAGGAATTCATTTAATGGTTAATTTAATTTATCCAATCACAAAGAACAGTTTTTATTCATTTTAACACTGGACGGGGAGTTTTAAGGTATTGATAATATTTTATTAATAATACTATGAAAATAAACTGCTCACAGACATCTACGTTTTCTATCCATCGGACTCGATATGTTAGGTTGGTACGTCTCTGATTAGCGTAATAGGTTGGATTTTTGACGGAGTGACAAAACAAAGAGAACGGCTTGTTACACACAGAAATCACAATTGCGTGATGCATCAAATGAACAAATCCACAAGGGCCGTGACGAGGATTCGAACCTGCGTCCGAGAGCATCCCACACGCTGCCTTAATCGACTGAGCTACGACATGACATGGTTTGTGCCTCGGAGAGGCTGCAGGATCCAGTAAGTTCAGTAGAACTTCGGTTTCAACTCTTTTTACCATTTCGTAGCTCAGTCCTTAAGGCAGCGTCGGGGATGCTCTCGGACGCAGGTTCGAATCCTCGTCACGGCCCTTGTGGATTTGTTCAGAACGGCCTGTACTAAAAGCCATTATAAATTTGAGTTAGAAAAACATTAAAAATATAATCCCGTTAAAGATTACTTTTAAAACTATTGGTGCACGATAAGACGAATCATTCAAGTCCGACGAAGCGAAATACTGCCTTTAACCGAGTGGAAAACCAATTGAATAGCTTAGAGACATTCCTTTTATACTGCCAACACGTTTAAAAAGGCGGCAGGGCACAATATATTCTTCAACGCCGCCTTTATCCTTCTCTTAATATACAGCTTCGTTAAGATCTTTAGCGTCTCTTGCTGTTTAGCTTTGTATATCTGAATAATATAAAATTAAAGCACGGAGAATGGTAGCCCATCATTTGTATGCATGGCCATTCAGGCCTGCATGGCACCCTTCTAGGATAACGACTTTGGTAGCACAACGGTAGTGCCATGCATAAACGCCATTCCAAGACGATAAATTGCGTAGTGCGACTATTCTGGGATGTATGGCGGATATTTAGATCCAAATAACGCAACAGCCACAGTGGATTGTACAGTTTGGTCAACTGCTGCCTTATGTGTCTAGTAAGATAGCTGGGTCACATGATACGACTACTGGGCTGGCTGGTCAGGAGATTTCGGTGCTTTCCTGCAATGCTGCAGTTTTAACGGGCCTATTGATCCATGACTTGTGGAGTGCAGCGTCGTGTGTGTGTGTGTGTGTGTGTGTGTGTGTGTGTGTGTGTGTGTGTGTGTGTGGTGTGTGTGTGTGTGTGTGTGTGTGTGTGTGTACTTATGCAAACCATGTACAATGCCCGTCATCCGAAGACTATTCGATATTTGTTTATTATATTTCCAGGTAGAGTATCCTCCGTGTCGTGCAGAATCAGTCGACCATCGCCGGAGCTTGTATCGACAAGTAAAACATTCGTACCACGATGACTTAACAAGAGGCCCCTCATAATTCCTTAACACACACATCTACAGTTATGGAGCCCAGTATGCTTGGCGTTTGCGTGCACACCCACACACACCCTCCTGATGATAATCGGGCACAGTAGCCTTCTGCTTGGTGTTGGGCTTAAGACCTACCAACCCTACTAGGGGGATACTAAGAATACTATAATAACTTACTGAACAACCACCAAGAATAATGTAGACGTGAACATAAAACAGAAGTAAACTGTGTGTGTATGTATGTATGTATGTATGTATGTATATGTATGTATATATGTATATATGTATATATATATATATATATATATATATATATATATATGTATATATATGTATGTATATATATATATATATATATATATATATATATATATATATATATATATAATATATATAACTGATAACTCACACCCCAGAAGTGACTCGAACCCATACTGCCAGGAGCAACGCAACTGGTATATACAGGACGCCTTAATCCGCTTGACCATCACGACCATACATAAGTTAGTGATAGCCGAAGCTATTTGAACCACTTCCCCGCCGGCACTCGGATGGTAATCTTGGGCATAGCATTTTATCAAATCACCTCATTCTTTGGGGCACACGTGAGGAACACAAATGCGAACAAGCCTGAATGGTCCCCAGGACTATATGCAACTGAAAATTCAGGCTTGTTCGCATTTGTGTTCCTCACGTGTGCCCCAAAGAATGAGGTGATTTGATAAAATGCTATGCCCAAGATTACCATCCGAGTGCCGGCAGGGAAGTGGTTTAAATAGCTTCGGCTATCACTTCCTTATGTACGGTCGTGATGGTCAAGTGGATTAAGGCCTCCTGTATATACCAGTTGTGTTGCTCCTGGCAGTATGGGTTCGAGTCACTTCTGGGGTGTGAGTTCAGTTGCATATAGTCCTGGGGACCATTCAGGCTTGTTCTCACACACACACACATTATATTATATATATATATATATATATATATATATATATATATATATATATATATATATATATATATATATATATATATATATATATATGTGTGTGTGTGTGTGTATGTATATTGTAAACAAACACCACACTATTATCAAATGCATGTATATTATACCCCAAGAGTGCAACATAATCCACTCTGCGTTTGAAAATAAACATTTATGATTCAGTTTATGCAATTATATGTTTCATAAGGATAGTCATCAGCCGAGAGGTCCGCTGGTCAACCATGACCAGAATATATCGAGTAAAACTTAGACTAACTTCCGCAGCAATGCCATAAACAAACCCCAGGCAGCCAACCGGCGCGGCATAAAGACCAAACTGATTCACAAGTCTCCAGCCACATGGGGAAGATAACCCTCTCATCTCACACGGTGTGTGCCTGCAGCCACTCCAGAGTCCTGCATGGCTGGAATATTAAACAGTTTATTCCAACCTTCTGACCAGCAAGTGGGCAGCTACACCCCATGCTGTAACATGACATGGCATGTCACCCATAACACATGAAATCTAAATTAAACTCCGTAACTCTATTCGTCAATCTTTGTGTCTGATTGAGGGGGTTACGCATCGCCATGATTCCCACACACACACACACACACACTCTGGCCTTGGGAGCGGAGGAGGCCTGACAACACGGGGAAGGTCCTCCAGCATAAAGATGTGTGACAACTAGTACCATTGTCAACACTTGTGACCTGAACCAGCAGCCGGTTTGTACAAGTCAATACGCCTACTCTTGTTTCC
Source organism: Procambarus virginalis (assembly GCA_020271785.1). Taxonomy (NCBI): domain Eukaryota; kingdom Metazoa; phylum Arthropoda; class Malacostraca; order Decapoda; family Cambaridae; genus Procambarus; species Procambarus virginalis. Next base: position 8,879,456 of record WNGS01142304.1, on the reverse strand, counting down.
TTTACTGATCTTAAAGCGGGAAAATAATAAACATTAGAACATAAAACAAAAGAATATTGGAAACTGCAGATCTATTGGTCCACTCGAGACAGCTTCTAATTCCATACACACAAACTCGTCTATCTCTATCTGCAAAATAGAATGTTCGTCTATCCAAGGTTGAAGGCCAGATGCTTGAGGCTAGTCTCACTCAACTTTCCAACATAAAACATGGTTGGTCGGGATCGGTCAATGTGACACCGCCGCCCACCATCCTGTTTAGATAGTGCTTATAGTAACCATATTGACTCTCGTACATATATTGACATAAGGAACAATTAGAAAGTAGAATTTAGTACTGTTGAATTCGGACAAACCAGAAAAGTTTTTGTATTCATGTACCTAACAAAACCCTAACCTAATTATCCTAAGCCTAATACACGCTTTCTGAGCCCTAATAAAGTGCATATGTGTGTGCTATTCTAGACCTAGGAATATTTATGTTTGGTTTTGAGGTTTATTTTGTCGGGACTCTTACAAAGTGAACAGTACCAAACACTACTGTCTAATTGTCCAGTACGTCAATATACGTACGATGGTCCACATGTTGACCAAACCACACACACTAGAAAGTGAAGAGACGACGACGTTTCGATCCGTCCTGGACCATTTATCATCAAGTCGATTGTGTGACACAATCAAATCGATACAAACGACTTGATAGTGATCCAGGACGAACCGAAACGTCGTCGTCTCTTCACTTTCTAGTGTGTGGTCTGGTCAACATTTTTCAGCCACGTTATTGTGACTCCTCGTCTGCATATGGGCCACATAGTTACAAAACGTACTATGTAAACAAGAGGACGGGTTCCCCCCCCCCTTTAATAAATAAAAGGCATCCATAGCGCCCCCCTTCCCTCCCCCCACTTGTCCAACGACTTGGGTCGGACGGTAGAGCGACGGTCTCGCTTCTTGCAGGTCGGCGTTCAATCCCCGACCGTCCAAGTGGTTGGGTACCATTCCTTCCCCCCCCCCCGTCCCATCCCAAATCCTTATCCTGACCCCTTCCCAGTGCTATATAGTTGTAATGGCTTGGCGCTTTCCCCCTGATAGTTACCTTCCCTCCCCCCCCCCTCCCTGCGATATTCATGAAGTGTGAACAAAAATCTGGTGTTGTACTTGCCGTAGTTTTTTATGCTTACTCCCGCCGTTTACTTGTCCACTTTCATTGTTTACTCGAAAACTATGAACATGAATTCGAGTTACAATATTACAGTTTTTTTGAGACATGAACAGAGAGAGAGAGAGAGGGGGGGGGAGGGAAAATCAGGAGAAGAGACGGGGGAAGATGAGGGGAGAGGAAGAAATTCGGGGATAGTGCAGAGGGAAATGGGAGGAGCGAAACCGGGCAAAGGCAATAATTTCAAAGACTCACAGGCGATACAGCGACAACAAAACTCACAGGCGATACAGCGACAACAAAACTCACAGGCGATACAGCGACAACAAAACTCACAGGCGATACAGCGACAACAAAACTCACAGGCGATACAGCGACAACAAAACTCACAGGCGATACAGTAATGGACTAAACGAACCCGAAACATATTTCCTTAAATATTAAAATTGCTTTCCGGCACGATAAATTATTTGGTCTAAAAGCTGTGTAAAACGTGCATTACTCTGCAGAGTTACAATGAGGAACTCTTGAGATCATTTCAATATTTCATATGGCTATGTAAACTTGAGAAGCTAAACTAAGGTAGAGACTATTAGCAAAAGTTTTCTTTATACAAATGAGAAAAGTTTGACTTTTGTGGTGCGTGAGCCTGGCATGTGAGGCAACCAGGTCATTGCCCGCCAAACACACACCGAAACTACGACGTTGGTACAACGTTCGAACAAGTTTTAACCCCTCCTAACCAGTTATAACAACCAATATAGCAAGTTGTAACAACGTTCTAATACGTCATAAACACGTTAAGCCAAGATGTAACAACTTTATTACAAGTTGTAACAAGCAGAAAATAGAGACAGTTTCGGTTTGTTTCCAGGGTGTAGCTCTTATTAAAGAGCTCTTCTCGCTCTTATTAAAGGAGTTTGTTTTTAGACAAGTAGCAGCTTCAAGTTAATTCTGTCACTCCTTCACTTTTGTATTTGCCATCTTTTGCGTCAACGAAGCAAGTAATGGATCAGCACAGTGGCTGGAGGGGTGCTGTGTGGCCTACACAACCGCGACAACACGCATTCAACTCTACAACTTAACCCACTTAAAAAAAAATGACCATTGATAAAGACGAATGACTGAGCATATCCAGTAATGCCTAGTGTTCGGTGAACATCGTGTAGGGTAAACTCATGCTCCAGAAAATAAACATAACAAATGAGCATCATGTTGAGAAAACAGTGCTCCTAAATTGTTCACAATCCTGAGTAACTCGTCTTGCAGACAAACTGACAAGTCAATCCACATCGTCCTATCCCCCAAGACGTGTCATTTCCACGAAAACTGACCATAAACCATCCAAAATAGAGTGATCGGAAAATGACTGATGCGTAGGTTGCTGAGAATACGTCGTGCGATAGTACCCGCGGCCGCCACTACAGCGCTGTGCTCACCTTCACAATACATCATTCTTACAAATTAATGTCTTTAGTGACAATTTTGGCGCAGACTTGCCCACACCGCAGGGACAGAGCGTCGTCATTTAGCAGCGATAAGTCAAAAGCTAATTAGCCATAAGTCAGGTGATATACTGAGGCGGTGCCGGTATTATTTGTGACGATGGATCTCTGGGAATTACTGCCATGAAGGTTGCCAGGTGGTGTGATGGGGCCGCTAATGAGGCCTCACCGGTGGTTACCTCATGTACATGACGCAGGCGACGCCGACCGCGGGAGTTATACGCATCATCACTTATAAACAACGTGGAGAAACAAAACAAAACCTGTTTATTATTACAAGGGAGAGAGGAAGGAGATGCTCTAAAAAAACAAGGCATTAAGCTGCCCTGTCTTAGCTACCCCAGGGTACAAGGCAGGTACACAAGTTATTACAGAATACAAGGAGGGTACACAACTCACTACAGAATACAAGACAAACGTCACTACAGAATATAAGACAAACGTCACTACATAATACAAGGAGGGTACACAAGACACTACAGAATACAAGGAGGGTACACAAGCCACTACATAATACAAGGAGGGTACACAAGCCACTACATAATACAAGGAGGGTACACAAGCCACTACATAATACAAGGAGGGTACACAAGCCACTACATAATACAAGGAGGGTACACAAGACACTACAGAATACAAGGAGGGTACACAAGACACTACAGAATACAAGGAGGGTACACAAGACACTACAGAATACAAGGAGGGTACACAAGTCACTACATAATACAAGGAGGGTACACAAGACACTACATAATACAAGGAGGGTACACAAGACACTACATAATACAAGGAGGGTACACAAGACACTACATAATACAAGGAGGGTACACAAGACACTACATAATACAAGGAGGGTACACAAGACACTACATAGTACAAGGAGGGTACACAAGACACTACAGAATACAAGACAAGTTATTACACAGTACAACTAACTTGTTATCACTTGTACTTAGCAAAAGGAAGTGAACATCAACAATCACATTCCACAAAGGACAATGCTTCACAGCCATCAATATACGCCATTTCCCGAATCTTTTATCAAATATAAAATTTAAATTGATTACTATATTTTGTAAAATAAACTGATTCTGTTTAAAACATTTCAGGGGAAGGAAATAAGCTGCAGTATGTTAATTTCATAGAGAAAATTAATACGAATTGCACTAGTTACTTACTAGCGATGACGACTAATCCCAACCCAAGTCTCAAACAGGTTAACAGAAGTCAAGAGTAGATTAGATAGATGTAGGTGTCTGAGAAACCTTCTGATTAAGACGTTTTTGTGCTTTCTCTAATGCCTTTACTCCACCTCTAACAGGACGAGTATGGGGTGCACAACAAACTACAGCTCACAGGACGAGTATGGGGTGCACAACAAACTACTGCTCACAGGACGAGTATGGGGTTGTAACAAACTAGGTTTGTTGTAAGAATTATCCAGAATGTTTTAGCTACAAGGGAGAATGGGAAGCTGGACCACGTGGTGACCCCGGGAGCATCCCCCAGGGAATTCGCGGTGAAAATAATTGACGCCTTTGCTCATAGTTCGTATAATGAATCATCCTATAGTATTCACTTATTTAGAGAAATTAGCCTTCATTCAGTTTGCATTCAAATTGTATTGTATAGTATTACTGGTTACAATATCAAGAGTATTCTAATATTTGAGTTAAGTCACCATCAGTGACGTCACGAACCAGAACTAAGTTGTAAGGCGGAGTGATCCTGGAGGTCATAGGTCACCAGTTGCCATGTCCTCTATTTTTCTCAAAGGTCAAATAGCTACTTTGTAATTGGGAATAGCTTTTCCTTTAGATGCTTGTATAATTTAACTTCAGTAAATAATTCAACCAATCTGGATCATTCAGTACAACAGAGGTCATGTTATAACTTGTTATAACTTAAGCCTGGCAAAGTAACTTAGATAATTAGCGCAACAATACGATGCTCTGAGCGTCTGGGTAGAGGAGCAGAGAGAGATTAGTGTGGTTTGAGTAGCAGCTCGGGCAGGTGGCCTTTCCATCATCGGGCCCCAAGACCAGCACCAACATCTAAGCTGGTCAACATAGAGGTAAAGTTGCTCAGAGGGATAGGTCCAATCATTGCCTTTGAATTTAAAGTCAGGGCGTGTTCAGTTAGGGAGTGCCATTTCTTTAGATCTTGTTTAGTTTTTGAATAAACCATTTAGTTAATAATCTGCATTTTCATTATTTCCATGTGTATGTTATATTTATGTGAATTGATCCTTGTCACGTGGTCCCCACGTGACCGAGTTGAATTGGGCGCCGGTTCTAACACCGAATCCATCATTCCCATCGATTTTAATTAACTCCACACTTAAGAATTAAGGTTATATGTTACTAGTGGGGATCAAGCCCCAAGGTTGTTTGTTTAGTGTGATCGATCCAGACCTCGATCATTGCTCAGTGTTAATGGTCTGGTGGTGGCGGCGGAAAGGTGACCCTAGGGTTTTGCTAAAAGCCTATGTCACGTCATACGGGTGTAGAATCTCAAGACGGTCAATCGTCTTGAGACCACGTGGCGTGGGGTCGGCTAAAGGTGAAAGTTTTGGGGTCCCTTGGTAAAGAACTAAAGTAAAGAATACGGGTACAGAGAGTAAAGGGGAGGAAGTGAACATCAGAACCCCCCCCCCCCCGTGTTACAGGGTGCACAAGCCGGCGCTGGCAGCAACCATCAAAAGAGGATTGGATGACAATAGGACAAGCCAGTAAGAGCCAAGAGGCCTGCTGTGGTGCTCTCTAGTTCTTACCTTCTGAATACTAGATATTGTTAATGGTAGCCTGAAGGAAGGCGAAAACCATCAATCTTTTGTCGGGAGGAAACTGGCGTTAAAATAACAGTTCACGTGGACAACACTATTTTATACGGCCAGTATTGTTTACCACAAACCTGATGCGAGGTGGAAATTGTTCTTAAATTGAATTACAATTGATGGGAGTACAGCCACAACAGGAAACCAGGGTACAGTAGAGAGTGGTGGACGGCTTTCCTGACCCCATATATCAGCAGCCGTGTCTGCTTCCGCGACCCCCATATATCAGCTGCAGTCTCTCTGCTTCCGCGACCCCCATATATCAGGAGCAGTCTCTCTGCTTCCGCGACCTCTCGTATATCAGCAGTTGTGTCTGCTTCCGCGACCCCCATATCAGCTACAGTCTCTCTGCTTCCGCGACCCCCATATATCAGCGACAGAGCCTCCGCGACCTCTGAACAAATGCAGAAAACAATATTAATAATTATTAGACGCGTAACGAGCTCTCTAAGTGTTAAGTCACTGAAAGCAATGCCAGGCGTATATGAGCCAGCTCGCCTGTGTCCGGCCATCCGTCCGCCCTCATAAACCTCCCTCTTCAAGTTTTTACTCGTGTGCAAAATGGACATGTAAGTCGCAGCCAAATTTTTACGTTACAGTTACCGTGGGATGGTTACCGAAAATTGCCAAGCTACAACATATTTATTCTTAAGTTATTTTGGGAAAAAAAGTGTAGAGGGTTTCGTTTTGCGGCGTTTCGTGAAAACAAATAATATAGACGAGCGGACAACAGCACATTAAGCGTGAGAAATAAGAGAAAATTACAACGCCATTGCTCCCCACTCTCTTCATAATAACAGTGACTAGGGTAGTAACTGGAGCGCTTGCCTCGTGTTGTCACCTCCGCCTCCGACAACGGTCCTCCAACATAACAACGTCACCCGCACCAGTCAGCCACGTCACTCAAATCTGTGTAAATCATCGGACTAATATATTATGAAATGGCTAACTCCTATACTATCCGACGACTATTCTACCGGTTGAGGTTGCCACCAATCATCGGTTTACTGTGTGATAACATCGCTTATGGTCACATCAATCAGCTCTTCCCAATGCGTCAGTCATCAGTGCATCGATCACTCAAACCTTCAATCATAACAGCCGCATATGCACAAATAAGAAAATTTTTCAATAATCCAACACACGAAGACCAGAGTGAAGCGAGTTACAGCCCATAAATGCACTCAATTGCTATTGTTATCCTGCGTTCAATCTTATCAATTACCATAACTGCGTTTTAGACTAAACAAAACAAAAGACAGTGGGAGGCGCTACAACAGGCTGTCAACTTCGGCACTGTTTACCTCATGTCTAGTCCCTGTTTTCTTTTCCTAGGCTTATATGCCTTTACTTGTCACCAGTGAACCGAATATTTTCTTCAATATTCAGGTCATTTGTGAAGTCTGTTTAGGTCCTCCAAAAAGTGTGAATCGTCTTCAGAGTCGTTTATTTCAATGTATTTGCCAAATTTACTAACGTTGCTATTCACTCCTGTATCTGTCATTTTACATGTTAACAATATACACACTTGGAAATAGGGTGGTTGATTTATGGAACAAATTACCGGGTAGCAATTAATAGCTGTCTGATCACTTTATTGTTTCAATCGTAGGTTAGTGTATATATATATATATATATATATATATATATATATATATATATATATATATATATATATATATATATCTATATATATATGAATGAGTATGTGGAAGGGAAGGGAACTATCAGAAGAAAGCGCCAAGCCAGTACG
>WNGS01142304.1:8851618-8854295 GCA_020271785.1 Procambarus virginalis | reverse complement strand
CACAAGGTCTTCTCTGAGTACTCTTTATTTCTTCTCCGAGGCTATGGGTCCCTACACTTGCACCAGAGGTGGTACCCCTTCTAGGTTCTAATTATTAGATATATATATATTTTGTTGAATATGACCGAAAAGGTAAAATTATTAATTTAACACGAATTTTTTCAATATGTCTTATGTTTCTCTTCACTGTCGAGAGTAACTGAAATATTAATTCTCCAAAATTCATTTTTATTCTTGGTCTGACGCCTGGATGCGTTTCGTAATTCTTACTACCTTTTCAAACACTTAGTTTACACATAAAAATTCATCATACTTATACTCGTTTTGGGTGAGGTGATCTGGCACAAAAGTTTTGGGTGAGGTGTACCCATACATTATCTTGTGTACAATATTTACATTTTCGGTTATTAACCGAAAACTTTCCCCTTTCATTACACACAATTACTCAAATGACACAATCCTCAGTTTTTTCTTAAAACAAACTCAAACTGAGCTTATCCTTATTACTGAGAAGCTTTAAATAAAAAAGGCACGTATTCACATTACTCAAAAGCTCCACACTACAAACAAAAAATCCATGGTTATATTTATAACGTCATTAAACAACTTAAATCAACTTATATCAACAATTAATCCGCTAACAAACTTATTATGTTGAATAATTTAACCACAACAATGTAACGAATGGAGATTTATTGTCATCAACTGGGTTGTGATTCATAAGACTGCCTGTTTAACCGTCCAAAATCTAGGTTAGTCAGACAAAATTCACTATCAACATTCCATACCCCCCCCTGGAATACAAAAGTTACCACGCTGGAAATCACTTTCAATCCTCGGCTAATTTTGTTTTCACGCCCCTTGTGTTGGGTGTAGTCACAAGGTGGACTGAGCAAACGACTGTCATCGACTGTACGTGACCTTCCGTCCTAAAGACCAGCCTTCCCACTGATCCAGGTTCCGCTCCAACCCTTGCTTCACTTCCGTGCTGCCTTCACCTTCCGGTTCACTCTCCTCCACGCCTCTTGTTTATGAATTAAGGTTTTCTTGTGTGTTGTGGATACGTGTGTGCGCGTGTGCGCGTGCGCGTGCGTGTGCGCGTGTGCGTGTGTGCGTGTGCGTGTGCGTGTGCGTGTGCGTGTGCGCGTGTGCGTGTGCGCGTGTGCGTGTGCGCGTGTGCGCGTGTGCGCGTGCGCGTGTGCGTGTGTGTGTGTGTGTGTGTGTGCGCGTGTGTGGTGTGTGTGTGTGTGTGTGTAATTACCTAAGTGTAGTTACAGGATGAGAGCTGTGTTCGTGGTGTCCCGTCTTCCCGGTACTCTTTGTCCTATATAACGCTTTGAAACTACTGGCGGTTTGGCTTCCACCACCTCGCTCAACTTCTTCCAACCGTCTACCACGCCATGTGCAAAAGTGAACTTTCTAATGTTTTTTTCGGCGGCTTTGTTTCCTTAGTTTGTACCTATATGTCCTCTTGTTCTTGAAGTTTCAGTTTCCAAAAGTTCCTCTGTCAATTTTTCGATTCCTGTTTTTGTTTTGCACGTAGTTATAATCAACTCCCTTCTATCTTGTAGCTTTGTTTTTTTAGTTCCGGAAGCCATTTAGTTAAATGTCTTTGCACCTTTTCCTAGTTACTGATGTGCTTCTCGAGATATAGGCACCATACAACGGCTGCATATTCCAGTTTTGGTGTTACAAAGATCGCAAATAATTTCTTTAATATTTCATCATCCCTGTATTTAAAAGCGATTCTGAAGTTGGAAAGCGTATCATATGCTCCTCGTGCATTCTTTATGTGGTACTCGGGTGACAGTTTTCTATCCAGAATAACCACTTGATCTCTATCAGAATTCTTGATAATTTTTTCACGTAATTTATATGAGTGATCTATTATATCCTATTCCACATTCATAACGTGGTATTTATTCACATTAAATTCCATTCCAATTCACTCCATACACTTATTTTGTCCAGGTGTTTTTAAGGACATGACAATCTTCTAAGTTTCCTATCTTCCTTTGGATCTTAGCATCATCAGAAGCATGTTCAAATAATATTGTATTCCCTCTAGTAGATTGTTTATATAGATAATGACATTAGTGGTGCTAGAAATGAACCCTGTGGTACTCCACTAGTAACGTTTCTCCAGTCTGATACATTGTCTCTGATTACTGCCCTTATTTTTGTGTCAATTTTGTTTATCCATGTCAGAAATCTCCATGTAACCCTTCCAGTATGTTCCAGTTTTCACAACAACTTCTTATATGGAACTGTAGAAAACCATTTTCAAGTCCCAATGAATGCAGCCAACCCAAACATCTCTTTCCTTTACAATCTCTGTGGCTCTATCAGAGAAACTAAGATTTGTTACACGTGATCTTCTTGTTCGAAATAATACTGTCTTATTATATCTTTTTCTCCACGTTTTCTGCCAATTTGATTTTAATTATTTTTTTTCTAATGATTAGACTACAACGTTAATCAACGATAAGAGGTCTATAATTAGGAGGTTCTTTCCTGCTACCATTCTTTGCTGATTGGAACTATGTTACCCTTTTCCACATATGTCAAAACTCATGAACACAATGATGACTGTGTATTCACCTAGTGTGCTTGCGGGGGTTAAGCTCTGCTCTTTCGGCCCGTCTCTCAACTGTCAATCAACTGTTACTATTATTAA
>WNGS01142304.1:8844118-8849118 GCA_020271785.1 Procambarus virginalis | reverse complement strand
TATGATTCACAAGGTTCATAGAGGGCATCAGGATAAGAGAAACTCTGCCCACTTGTTTCTGCCTCGGCAGGGAATCGAACCCGGGCCCTTAAGACTACGACCCGCTGTCCACTCAGCTGCGAGGCCCCACGCGCGTGTGCATGCGTGCCCTGACCACCTTAACTTTTCGCTAATCAGCTGCGAATTTATTCCAACAAGGAAAAACCGTAAATCCCGACGCTTCCAAAGCATGGCAAGACCTCCGCCACGTTCCAACGGTTAATTACATTCTTCCCACCTCACGGCCCCAGAACTCGCCCCAAGCGTGACAATTAAACCAAGATTAGTTTAGTCTCAAATTAACATTTAAAAGCATTTACATTAGTCTGGAGTTTAATATAATTTTGAGTCTCAATCTGTATTTACCTCTCTCAGAAGAAAAACGGGATGCCAGTGGCGACAGAGCCTGAGAAGTAAACGGACATTGATAGAAGTACAAGACAGCATCCCTCTGTCACCCCACCGGGGCCGACCAAAAGGTGTGGCGGGTTTCTCTTAGTTACAAATGAGTGGTTGGTAATGGTTGTCGTCGCAGCGTGTGGCCTAGCCTGGCCGGGGCAAGGTTTACGTCCGTTCCTGTCACACGCTGCTTGTTACCTTTGAAGGGAGACCTCCTCGGAGGGCGAGGGTAGTGGTGATGGACCTCCTCCTAGGTCTCATCTTGGGAAAGCACTGCCACGTCTTTCAGATCACGTTAAGTTATTAGTGTAGGAGCAGAGATGGAGAAGTGTAGGACAGGGCGAAGACCCACTTGTCCGTGACCGAGGACAAGTGCCTCAGCTAAGATTTTTACGCTTCTCTTCATCTTGGACCGAGCTGAACCTTCCCTTCATCTTGGACCGAGCTGAACCTTCCCTTCATCTTGGACCGAGCTGAACCTTCCCTTCATCTTGGACCGAGCTGAACCTTCCCTTCATCTTGGACCGAGCTGAACCTTCCCTTCATCTTGGACCGAGCTGAACCTTCCCTTCATCTTGGACCGAGCTGAACCTTCCCTTCATCTTGGACCGAGCTGAACCTTCCCTTCATCTTGGACCGAGCTGAACCTTCCCTTCATCTTGGACCAAGCTGAACCTTCCCTTCATCTTGGACCGAGCTGAACCTTCCCTTCATCTTGGACCGAGCTAAACCTTCCCTTCATCTTGGACCGAGCTGAACCTTCCCTTCATCTTGGACCGAGCTGAACCTTCCCTTCATCTTGGACCGAGCTGAACCTTCCTAAATCCGAGAAATTTACTATTTAATATTTTGTGAATTTGTGACAACTCAGGTTGGTTAATATACCTTACTTCCAATGTAAATTGCAATTCAAGAACACGATATTCAAAGAAAACGCAGGTAGCCACCTAGCGGGGTGCGCGGTGCTGAGCAAAGCAAGCACTCGCTATGTAAACATTGCAGGACATTAACTGCTTGGTTATCATGGGAGAGGTGAACGGCTGGATAATGACGCCCAGGGTACAGGAAGTCACTCATAGTTGGACCCAGCAGGGCATCGCTCCTGGGCCAGGTAAATCCACTACGGGCTCACCATAGCCCGTGCTACTTGCCACTCAACTGTGCCAAGTAAGTTACGGGCTCACCATAGCCCGTGCTACTTGCCACGCTCCTGTGCCAAGTAAGTTACGGGCTCACCATAGCCCGTGCTACTTGGAACTTGTTCCGAGTAGCTGAATCTATAACAACAACAACATTGGACCCAGCAACACTCAAGAACACACAGGAGCACAAAGCAAGGTACAGGGACATAGAACAGAAGGCATAGAAACACCCCGAACACTAGGGAATGAATACAAATGACCTCCTCTCACTTTTACACAGTTTCAATTATATAAGGGTTCAGGACGAGTCGAAACGTCCTCACTTTCATTTGTCCAGCTTGTGTTATTGTTTCATCCCCCGATATTGTGGCTACTTATCTGCATTTATGCATTAGACTTTAGATCCCTGCTAATTATGCCTCTCGGAATTTTTTTAACACGGGATAATAGGTGCGGCACAAGAACACAGTACAACAAGGGTGAAGTAATGGTACCACACTTGCCTGTCTGTTCCTGTGGAGTACACAGGAATAGTCGTGCAACACTCGGCCCCAGGGGTGAACTGGGGGGCCTTGCAACACCCGGCCCTAGTACTAAGCTGAGGGGCTATGTAGCACAAGCTATTAACTCTATTCGCTTCAGATTAAACAAAAATATAGTTGAGAGCTTTCGAATAAACATATTTTATATATTTTGACTGTTTTTCCCCACTGTTCTCAGACGAGTCTTATTCACCCCGACTCGAGCAGAACACGCAACAAGAATTAAACAAACGCAGCGGAAAGTCACAAGTAACCGGCTAATTAAAAACAAAAAATACACGAAATGTTGGGCAACTGGAAATGTTTTGTGGAAAGTGCAAGCTAATGAGGACAAAAATACAAATAAATGGCATCGTGCGGACGAACACTGCTTAGAAATTACATGGTGGGATAGGTAAGGCGAGTACAAGTGGAACAGCGCTTGCAACGAGTCTTGCATTGCTAATGCGGCCAGAGTGAGAGTGGTAAGCGAGAGGGAGGCGACCCGCAAGGCAGTTCACGGTGGGAGGGACGTGATCTGATTGGATGTATTTACGGTGCACGCTACACTAACTGCCTCCTCGGAACATTCTGTACTACACCAGGGGTTGGGGTGGTGGTTATCATGTTTTAGATTCAGCCACTCGGAACAAAATGTTTCAAGTAGCATGGGCTATGGTGAGCCCGTAGTGGACTTACCCGGCACAGGAGCGGGGCTGTGGTGAGCCCGTAGTGGACTTACCTGGCACAGGAGCGGGGCTGTGGTGAGCCCGTAGTGGACTTAACCGGCACAGGAGCGGGGCTGTGGTGAGCCCGTAGTGGACTTACCTGGCACAGGAGCGGGGCTATGGTGAGCCCGTAGTGGACTTACCTGGCACAGGAGCGGGGCTGTGGTGAGCCCGTAGTGGACTTACCTGGCACAGGAGCTGGGCTATGGTGAGCCCGTAGTGGACTTACCTGGCACAGGAGCGGGGCTGTGGTGAGCCCGTAGTGGACTTACCTGGCACAGGAGCGGGGCTGTGGTGAGCCCGTAGTGGACTTACCTGGCACAGGAGCGGGGCTGTGGTGAGCCCGTAGTGGACTTACCTGGCACAGGAGCGGGGCTGTGGTGAGCCCGTAGTGGACTTACCTGGCACAGGAGCGGGGCTGTGGTGAGCCCGTAGTGGACTTACCTGGCACAGGAGCGGGGCTGTGGTGAGCCCGTAGTGGACTTACCTGGCACAGGAGCGGGGCTGTGGTGAGCCTGTAGTGGACTTACCTGGCACAGGAGCGGGGCTGTGGTGAGCCCGTAGTGGACTTACCTGGCACAGGAGCGGGGCTGTGGTGAGCCTGTAGTGGACTTACCTGGCACAGGAGCGGGGCTATGGTGAGGCCGTAGTGGACTTACCTGGCACAGGAGCGGGGCTGTTGTGAGCCTGTAGTGGACTTACCTGGCACAGGAGCGGGGCTGTGGTGAGCCTGTAGTGGACTTACCTGGCACAGGAGCGGGGCTATGGTGAGCCCGTAGTGGACTTACCTGGCACAGGAGCGGGGCTATGGTGAGCCCGTAGTGGACTTACCTGGCACAGGAGCGGGGCTATGGTGAGCCCGTAGTGGACTTACCTGGCACAGGAGCGGGGCTGTGGTGAGCCCGTAGTGGACTTACCTGGCACAGGAGCGGGGCTGTGGTGAGCCCGTAGTGGACTTACCCGGCACAGGAGCGGGGCTGTGGTGAGCCCGTAGTGGACTTACCTGGCACAGGAGCGGGGCTGTGGTGAGCCCGTAGTGGACTTACCTGGCACAGGAGCGGGGCTATGGTGAGCCTGTAGTGGACTTACCTGGCACAGGGCTATATGGGGTGGATCCTGATCCTGTGGCCTGTTATTGTACTCAGTGCGGCCTTCGAAAGCAATATAAAGGTCACGTGAAACACAAGTCTTGTATAATAAACAATACCACTATAACATAACTCAATTGCAAACTTGCAGTGCTTTAATAGTCAGGCCTTAAAATGTAAGTTTTTTTCCAGACTGTTTGCAAAAGCAATTAAAATGGAGTCCGAATATTTCTGTTTGGATAAGATTCCTTAGAAGCATTTGAATTTTTTTTTTCGCTAAGCGAGCGATTTTCTTTACACTGCCATATTATAATAAGATATAGATAATATTTGTTATTACTTCATAACAATATATGCCTTTCATAATGTATCGAAAGTATGTTAATAACACTCAAATAAAAGACATTACACAACACAGCTAGAAAAACACGCTACACAACATGTAATAACACACATAAATGACACATAAAACAAAAACTACACAACACACAAGACACGCCACTCGAAACAAAATACTTGAATTTCGACAAAATACAACTTAATGCTGAAATTATGCTGAAGTAATTTCTGATTCAGAAAATATTTATCTTTCTCCTCTGTTTTAGCTATAATACAGCGTGTTTAAGTGCAAAAGTAAGTTCTCTTGAAACATTAACTAAGTGACAGTGATATGAAAACCATCTTCTACAGCACATTACTATGCTACTCTAAACAATGCCGCTTTGCGAAACTTTCGCTAGGGAAAACATGGCCCCCCTGTGAAACTTTCGCTAGGGAAAATATGGCCGCCTTATGAAACTTTCGCTAGGGAAAATATGGCCCCCCTGTGAAACTTTCGCTAGGGAAAATATGGCCGCCTTATGAAACTTTCGCTAGGGAAAATATGGCCGCCTTATGAAACCTTCGATAGGTAAATATGGCCGCCTTGAGACAAAGGTTCCCCGCCCCTCGACTACAGTACAAGATGAAACAATTCTCTTGCAAATAAAATCTCTCTTCTTAATCTCTTTGGTTACTACCCTAACGATGCAAACAAATATTATAGTTGTCATGTTTCCACCCAAGTCCAGTTGTTCTTGTACG
>WNGS01142304.1:8797994-8818553 GCA_020271785.1 Procambarus virginalis | reverse complement strand
TTTCACACGTCCTCCCTTCCCCCCTCACCCGGATTATCACTCGAAAACCATTAAGGATTTAACAGCCTCAGTTTGCGGTGGAAGAGATGACGGAAGAGATGAGAGAGGGAGGGGGGGGTGAAGGAGCAGGTGGGGAGAGCAATGAGAGAGAGCTGGGAGAGTCTTAGGTGTTCAAAGGTTTCTTTAATAACTCGTAGCAACCTTGGAATGTATAGACACTAGAGGGAGCTCAGGTCGCTCATGTAACAACAGTTGAGACCCGCTGGCTTAGATACTAAGCCAGCGGTTACTAAGTCTACTAAGGTACTAAGTCAAGCATTGTACAACACGGGAATTAGATCGATCATGGGGGCACTCGCTGCTGAAGAGAACTAAACTTAATCATATCAAATCCCAAACAACTTTATTGATAAATGACTGAACATTGACAGTTGTTTACAATTAGTTATGAAGATTATTTATTGGGTCAAAAAAACTTCAAAACGTTTCAGTGTCCTAGAATTCAGACTCTCTCAAATAAAAAAAGGGGGGGGGGGAGGGGATGTCTAGTTTGTACTGTACGTATTTTACAGCATACAAAAGACAGATCCCACACTTAGCTGCTCTGCGACAAGCTCCTTCAATACCACGACACTAGACACAGTCGCCAGCTGGGATTCGAACCTAACCTCTATGTTCATTTACAGAGAATTACGTCACAATAACGAGGCTGAAACAAATAATCCAACCCCACACGTGTGAAGTAGTGAAGGTGAGAGAACGTTTCGGTCTCTGCTGGACCCGAAGTGGTGACCAAAACGTCGCCACCTTCATTGCTCCTTTGTGGATTGGGTGATCTATATTATTGTTGTACATCTCAAAGTAATAGACGTAAGGTAATTAAATTGGGGGCATTAATTAGATATAAAGATGTCAGGTGCTTATCAGGGCAAACAGTGCACAGTTACAAACCCATTAAGATTTCAACTTAGATTCAACAGAGCAGAAGTTGTTAAACACATACGGCAAAATCTTACTGAAGCGACCATACGAGTCATAAATACTCATACTCCGCCCAAGTAAAATAGAAACAAGCAACACTTAGTGGGCCAGCCAGAGGCTTAGGGCCCGCGCAGGAATATCCCTGCGAAAAAAAAATCAGGGCAAAACGCTAACCCACCATGAGTGTGGGTTAGCTACTAGTGGGTGGGGTCAAGGCAAAGAGTTAATCCACTTTGGAGGGGTATGATCAAACAACACAGCCCGTCCTCAAGCTCGTCCTACAAACAAAGACCCAAAAGTGATTCCATCCACCCGCCAAACTCCCTGTTTGTGGTTGAAAAACGGTTTACACACGACTCACAACTGATTTCGTTCGAACACTTCCGGAACAAGTGCTTCACTGACGAATTTTGTTCGAACCACAACGCTTTACTTGTAAATGCTTCACCCACGTACTACAAATACAAATAATCGCCAATAGAACCTAAACACCTAACCTAACCTATGCCTATATATGCACAATATGCTAATATATTATAATATTAATTTATATTTGAGAATATTCCCGTTTTGAATGAACTGCATGAAAACATTTATGAATGCGTTTGTGGGGTGGACCGCTGGAGGGCTTGAGTCGAGGACGGGTTGAACAACAACTGTCCAGGCATGTTGCCTGGGGACCGCTGTTGTTGCTGTCTTGCTTGGTCAGGTCCACGGTGTACGAACCTTAATACTCGCTTCCCAAGCTCTAATTCACCTTGAGCTGTGATTAAGAGAACGTGGGTGCATTGACTCTCATTGGTCTGATCACAGGAGCCTTAATCTGAACTGGAGTACTTGGGGGGGGGGGTGCATTATCTCCTGATGGGGAGGTAGATCAGAGCGCCGACACGTTGGTCTTGATTGCTCTGGTTGTTGGTACTCTGCCACTGAGTGGACGAGAACCACAGAGGTAAACCCTCCCGCCCTCCTGACCCTCACCGCAGCGGTAAACTCTCATCAGTTTCTCGGCATTAACACTCGTACCTTCTGGAAGACCAAGTAATTCATCACTGTTTTCTTCGGCAGCTCATATACGTTTCCCGAAGTGTTTGTGTGCATCTTGTACAGTCTCCAGGAGCTTGCGGGTGGTGTTCCGTGCTGGAGCAGCTCCGGCAGCGACAAATAACTTATTTCAGAAACTTAACAGAGCGACATAACGCAAGCAATGAATTCTAAACCCATTAACGTCTCTCTCTCTTCCAGTCGAATTGTTCATTGACTCTGGTGGTGTCGAGGGACACATTAGCCTGTTCACCTGGCAGTAAATAGGTACCCGAGAGTTAGACAGCTGCTACGGGCTGCTTCCTGGGGGTGTGTAACAAAAAAGGGGATGCCTGGTCGAGGACCGGACCGCGGGGACGCTAAGCCCCGAAATCATCTCAAGTTAACCTCAAAAAGCCGCTCTGTGAGGCGTGAGAACACACTCCCGAGAGGCAGTCATGTGTCAACACCTTCCCTAACACTCCACATTTCTTATTATTTTGCTGCTTCTCCTTTATCATTATCTTCGCCACCGCCTCTTCCCTTGAAGTGAGCTTCAAGAAAGGCCATTGGCGACTGTTCTTTGTTTCTGCCGCTTTTCCAAGCCGTCCAAGTTAGGTGGTCTTTTTTTGTTTCACTTCTCTTGTATTTTCTTCATTTCTGTTTGAGGAAAGCTGTCTTACTTTCTTAAGACATTTCTTTTCTTTATCTTTCTTTCTTTTCTTTTCTTTTCTTTTCTTTTCTTGCTTTTAAGGCTGTGGTGTGTGTGCCGCGAGACCCCGCGACATACTGGAGATCAAAGCTGTGTTCAAACAATACACTTTTGATGCGCATGTGTGACTGCGTGTGTGTGCGTATTTTTTTGTAATGTCTGTAAGGGGCGTGCGTGTGTAATGTGTGTACTATAAAAGGCTCAGTTCTCCCCCCCCCCCTCCCCAGGGGGAGGGGGGGGGAGAACTCCATTACTTTCTCATCCTTATAGAAGACATGCACAAGGACAGAAACGATAGTACAGTATCATCCTTTGCAGATAACACTAGGATTTATGAGTAGAGTAGAGAGTAGGGTAGAGTAGAGAGTAGGGTAGAGTAGAGAGTAGGGTAGAGTAGAGAGTAGACAATATAGAGGACACAGCAAACCTCCAATTTGGTCCTGCTTGATACAAGCTTGATGAGATTATGGGAGTTGTTCTACTCCCCAAGACTTGACTGTCAAGGCCGGGCTTGACTTGTCGTAAATCAGGTCTTTCAATGAGCCAAAGATAATTTGATTATTGAAGATAAGATCTAGCTCCTGCACTACGGAAAAAAGTAAATTATGGAAATGAAATCAAGCCACACCATTGAAAGAAAAATTAATTAAAAGAATTGGGAGTAATGATGTCGTTAGACCTTTAAAGAACACAATAAAGTAGTCGTCACAGCTGCAAGAAATATGACAAGTTGGACAACAAGAATCTTAAACAAGAAATGCTATACCAATTGTGATACTCTTCAAGACACTATAGCGCTCTCTAGGATGGAATATTGCTGCACAGTAACAGCCTCCTTCAAAGCTGGAGGAATTGCTTACCTGGAGAACATGCAAAAATCCCTTACTGCTAAAATCCGTTCAGTAAAACATCTAAATTATTGGGATCAATTAAAATCTTTAAATTTGTAATCTCTAGATCGCAGGCGGGAGATACGTTATAATTTACAAATGGAAAATACTGGAGGGGCTGGTCTCAAACCTGCATACAGAAATAACACCACATGAGACCAGAAGGCATGGCAGGATGTTTCAGAATACCCCCGTTGAAAAGCAGAGATGCAACAGGTACTCTGAGAGAGAACTCTATCAATATCAGAGACCCGAAGCTGTTTAAAACGCTTCCACTACACATAAGGGACATAAACTCCCAATACATGCTTGATACCTGCTTGATGGGGTTCTTGGAGTTGTTCTACTCCCCAAGGCTGGCCCGAGGCCAGGCTTGTCTTGTGTCGGATATTGCCGCAACAAAGATGGATGTCAGTCAAGATACACTTAACAAGTTCTTGCAAGAGGTGCCGGACCAATCGGGGAGTAGTGGATATATGGGCCTGCGGGCCGCTGCAAGCAACAGCCTGTTGGACCAAGCTCTCACAAGTCGGGACTCGGGAAGTAGAACTACTCTCGAAACCCCCGACTCCAGGGGTCATATTCACGAAGCAGTTACGCAAGCACTTACGAACCTGTACATCTTTTCTCGATCATTGGCGGCTTTTTTTACAATTATTAAACAGTTACTAAGCTCCGAAGCACCAGGAGGCTGTCTGTAACAATAACAATAGTTGATTGGGAAGTTTTCATGCTTGTATACTGTTGAATAAATGTAACCAAAGCCGTCAAAGATTGAGGAAAGATGTACACGTTCGTAAGTACTTGCGTAACTGCTTCGTGGATCTAGCCCCTGGTAACTGGCCGACCCCTTACAGTATTCGAGAGCACTCGACAAACACCTCGAAGGATACCTGATCAACCAAGGTGCGATTCATACGTCAGGCAGCTCGTAGCCGCGTTTAACAGCCTGATTGACCAGTCCATTAACCAGGGGGCCAAGTGAGAGACAGGGCCGCGGGGACGTTGATCCCCAAAATGAACGCAAAGTAACCCCCCACCCCCGTCCCCCACACCACCTCCCCCTTTCACCTTGCGTTAACGAACTCCTGTGATGTGGCTCTTATGTGCACAAATGCCAGGCTTTAATGGTTCGTCATTAATCATATTTTTTTTCGATGCACACATACGATGGTGCGTCTTTTGTTTGGGCGCAGGGAGGATGACTCCTGGTTTTTGTCAGCGTGTTTATGCTGGAATTCGTACTAGATACAATTACTTGTAAATGGTAGGTAGGATAGTTGAGAGGGGATTGTAGTTCCTAGATACTCTGGTGTTATGGGAGCTATGGAATCGTAATAGTATTGTACTAATATTTCTCGTTCCCTATTCTGGCCCGTTTGGAACACTACTTATTGGCGGTGGGGATGATTGCGCGGTTCACCCTGTGGGCAGTTGAGTGGGGTTTGGGGAAGCCTCTGCTGGTAAAGGGATAGTAGGTAGACTAAGTGCGGTTCATCCTCTAGTGATGAGTCATGTGGTCCTGTTGAGCCTCAGGGCACTATTACCTCCAGTTTATGGGGAGCTGATCAGACATGGGTGCACCTAATTCAAAGGTTAGCGGAATTTTATGTTTATGCGGCACTAATGGCCTTGTTATGGCGTCAGATTGGTTATTACTCATTCTACCCTTCGTATTCCTATAACTCCACTTCCCTCGAGCCCCCTACTACAACTTGAAATGCCTTCCCTGCTGTTCTGACGTACCCCATGCCCTCGAACCCTATTCCTTTCACAGGTCGCAGAAAAATGGGCAGGGCTATCCCATGCTAATATGCTCCGTAACGTCAAACAAGGCGTTTCTATTGGTCTTGTTCATGTCGTGAAAGCCGATCCAGTTGACCAGACCACACACTAGAAGGTGAAGGGACGACGACGTTTCGGTCCGTCCTGGACCATTCTCAAGTCGAATGTGATCGACTTGAGAATGGCCTTACGCCGATCCAGTCATCTTGATTAGTCCGCTTGAGTACCGGGCGAACGACATGGTTGTTTAATGGACAAGAAGCATGACTTTTTATTGACCTTTTGCTCTTGTTCTACTCACGTAAGACGGGTGTTTGCAGCGTAAGAAAGAGATCGCGGTTCCCGCTGGTTCCCGCGGGCCGCATGCACAGTGTCATACACCAGCTTGACCTTTGAATTATGGCGCACGCCCACACGGAGACGTGACCACGCCCACTGATCAAGGCGCACGCCCACACGCCTCCGCCCACTGATCAAGTCGTTGAGCTTTAACGCAAGGTTATAGCTGCTGCTGCTGTTGTTTTAGATTCAGCTACTGGGAACAAAAGTTTCAAGTAGCACGGGCTATGGTGAGCCCGTAGTGGACTTACCTGGCACAGGAACGGGGCTATGGTGAGCCCGTAGTGGACTTACCTGGCACAGGAACGGGGCTATGGTGAGCCCGTAGTGGACTTACCTGGCACAGGAACGGGGCTATGGTGAGCCCGTAGTGGACTTACCTGGCACAGGAGCGGGGCTATGGTGAGCCCATAGTGGACTTACCTGGCACAGGAGCGGGGCTATGGTGAGCCCGTAGTGGACTTACCTGGCACAGGAGCGGGGCTGTGGTGAGCCCGTAGTGGACTTACCTGGCACAGGAGCGGGGCTGTGGTGAGCCCGTAGTGGACTTACCTGGCACAGGAGCGGGGCTGTGGTGAGCCCGTAGTGGACTTGCCTGGCACAGGAGCGGGGCTGTGGTGAGCCCGTAGTGGACTTACCTGGCACAGGAGCGGGGCTATGGTGAGCCCGTAGTGGACTTACCTGGCACAGGAGCGGGGATATGGTGAGGCCGTAGTGGACTTACCTGGCACAGGAGCGGGGCTGTGGTGAGCCCGTAGTGGACTTACCTGGCACAGGAGCGGGGCTATGGTGAGCCCGTAGTGGACTTACCTGGCACAGGAGCGGGCTATGGTGAGCCCGTAGTGGACTTACCTGGCACAGGAGTGAGGCTGTGGTGAGCCCGTAGTGGACTTACCTGGCACAGGAACGGGGCTATGGTGAGCCCGTAGTGGACTTACCTGGCACAGGAGCGGGGCTGTGGTGAGCCCGTAGTGGACTTACCTGGCACAGGAACGGGGCTATGGTGAGCCCGTAGTGGACTTACCTGGCACAGGAGTTGGTCTATGGTGAGCCCGTAGTGGACTTACCTGGCACAGGAGCGGGGCTGTGGTGAGCCCGTAGTGGACTTATCTGGCACAGGAGCGGGGCTGTGGTGAGCCCGTAGTGGACTTATCTGGCACAGGACCGGGGCTGTGGTGAGCCCGTAGTGGACTTACCTGGCACAGGAGCGGGGCTGTGGTGAGCCCGTAGTGGACTTATCTGGCACAGGAGCGGGGCTGTGGTGAGCCCGTAGTGGACTTATCTGGCACAGGACCGGGGCTGTGGTGAGCCCGTAGTGGACTTACCTGGCACAGGAGCGGGGCTGTGGTGAGCCCGTAGTGGACTTACCTGGCACAGGAGCAAGGCTGTAACTGTCAAGGCCAGGTAGAGCTTCTACGCTTACTGATCTCCTGCCTGACCTGCGGTGAATTAAAGCCGTCGCGTGAGGTAGTGAACAGAGAGTTTATATATATATATATAATATATATATATATATATATATATATATATATATATATATATATATATATATATATAAAATCTCTCTCTCTCTTTCTCTCTCTCTTTCTCTCTCTCTCTCTCTCTCTCTCTCTCTCTCTCTCTCTCTCTCTCTCTCTCTCTCTCTCTCTCTCTCTCTCTCTCTCTCTCTCTCTCTCTCTCTCTCTCTCCTTCAGACCTGTCCAGCATCTCTACGAACGTGTCTCCATTAGCCCGGCGCCTCTGACTTGCCACGTGGGTTTAGTGTGATGTATACTGCGAGTCAACTGTTACCTAATGTGCTTCACGCTGTGGGGTCACTGGCGTGTACATAGCTGCCCGTCTTGTTGGCCCCGCTGGTCTGGCTGCTGCTGTCGGCGTTCCCGCCACCCGCCTCTTGGACACTGTTCAATATATCTAGGTTAAGAGGGTTAGAATTGGGCTACCTGGTGTGTGTGTGTGTGTGTGTGTGTGTGTGTGTGTGTGTGTGTGTGTGTGTGTGTGCGCGTGTGTGTGTGTGGTGTGTGCGTGTGTGGGGGGGGGGGGACGGCCACGTCTGGTTCATGACAAATGTTTATCAAGTCCATTTTTGTTAAGTAGTTGACGGAGCTGTCTCCTTTTTTTTTTTTTATCAGATATTGATTTATGTTTTTGTTTGTTTTTTTTATTAAGGGCGGAGACGGCAAACGTGTTCTTCACAACGGTAGCTAAATTACTCGGTAATACCCAGTTTATCGTTTTATATATATATATATATATATATATATATATATATATATATATATATATATATATATATATATATATATATAAACTGATTATATTGGTTATTGTTATTTTCAGTTATTGTTTTTGCTTTTTCTTATCTAACATTCTCTAATTGGTCTGTCTCCGTTCTTTCAGGGTGGGTATTCCATACCCAGTAATGCAAGTGGTTGGGCACCGTTCCACCACTCTCTCATATTCCAGCGCCTCCTTACACTGGCTTAACACTTTCTTCTAGGTCATGAGTCCAACCACATGGGCTGGACGGTAGAGCGATGGTCTCGGTTCTTGCAAGTCGGTGTTCAATCCCCGACCGTCCACAAGTGGTTAGGCACCATTCCTTTCCCCCCCCCCCCCGTCCCATGCCAAATCTTTATCCTGACCCCTTCCCAGGGCTATATAGTCACAATGGCTTGGCGCTTTCCCCCTGATAACTTCCTGGCGGAGTACACCTTACTTGGGGTAAGGCGTAACCAACCAGGAGGCTTGATCAGAGACCGGGCCGCGGGACGTTGATCCCCGGAACCACCAGCAGGTAGGCATTGCTCGCTGGCACAGGCCTGAGCATCACGATATTTAGCACACTAGCCCCCAAATATTAGTCCATTTGCGTCACTCTGGCTCGCTCTTTTTAGCGTTATTGGCCATTATGGCTAATTTGTGCTCTGGAAATAATCTATCCAGGATAATGTGTGGGATTTCCAGGTTGGTGCTGGAAAATATGAGGTTTGTGGAAGTTCTAATTTGAGCAAATTAAGGACGACTATTCAGGCGTGGCGTTCCCCCTCAAACAGTTTCAATTAATCGCGAACACTTGGGTACAATTGTGACAACTAAGGAATTTGATTGTGTTTTAATATTCATCAGACGCTTTTGAAGGGGTTTAATGATGTATTTTAGATACATTAGTGAATACGGATTAAATGTTTTTTAGGATCAGTTGTCACTTTTGAGGGATTTAATGATGTAGTTGATGCATTAGTGACCAATGTTTGACTATTAATAGAGCGAGTATAGATGCATGAAGGCTGGGTGATGGTAAGAGTCCTATTATGAAATGACAATTAAGAATGCAAAATAAGAGGAGAGATTTGAGGAAATATAAGGAAAGGAAGAGCAAGGCGATAATAATGTTAATCTTGCTATGTTTAATGCGAGTCCAGTCCTTTTTGTTTTGTTTTATGAAAGCTTGGAGAGATTCTTGTGTTTTACACAGGAGGGGATATAGGAGAAGGGGAGCTTTGACTCCTCTTAACAGACTTAGGGGATCTTCCTTCCAAGAGCTCGTCTTAAGCCTTGACCCGCTAGTTTCTGCGGAAACACGCCAGCCTTAATCTGCTAGTTTGCCCCTGCCAGTGTGTTAAGGAGGACTCGGCAGGAATTATCGTGGCGAAACTACCTACAACCCCGCCACCAGACACCTGCAAGGTGTGTGTGTGTCTGCTCTACAACCCCGCCACCAGACACCTGCAAGGTGTGTGTGTGTGTCTGCTCTACAACCCCGCCACCAGACACCTGCAAGGTGTGTGTGTGTGTCTGCTCTACAACCCGCCACCAGGCACCTGCAAGGTGTGTGTCTGCTCTACAACCCCGCCACCAGGCACCTGCAAGGTGTGTGTCTGCTCTACAACCCCGCCACCAGACACCTGTAAGGTGTGTGTGTGTCTGCTCTACAACCCCGCCACCAGACACCTGCAAGGTGTGTGTGTCTGCTCTACAACCCCGCCACCAGACACCTGCAAGGTGTGTGTGTCTGCTCTACAACCCCGCCACCAGACACCTGCAAGGTGTGTGTGTCTGCTCTACAACCCCGCCACCAGACACCTGCAAGGTGTGTGTGTCTGCTCTACAACCCCGCCACCAGACACCTGTAAGGTGTGTGTGTGTCTGCTCTACAACCCCGCCACCAGACACCTGCAAGGTGTGTGTCTGCTCTACAACCCCGCCACCAGACACCTGCAAGGTGTGTGTGTGTGCTCTACAACCCCGCCACCAGACACCTGCAAGGTGTGTGTGTCTGCTCTACAACCCCGCCACCAGACACCTGCAAGGTGTGTGTGTCTGCTCTACAACCCCGCCACCAGACACCTGCAAGGTGTGTGTCTGCTCTTGTATATATATAACTCTGCGTCACTATGCTGTAATTAAGTACAGAAGTAAGCGCCTTATCAGATCGCAGAAGCCTATTTTTTTTTTATCTCGCCCTCGCGATCTGGGGTTCATCTCGGATCTCTGTAAATCTTAAAAATCGCTTCGTGTAAAGTTGTTTAATAATTTGTAACCCTCATACATTTTTTTTTAACTGAAAAAATTAGAATAGGTATCCGGGATAATATTTACCTGTCAGCGCTCTGCATCTTAATAGAAAGGAATAATGGTAGGGTTAGAGGGTGACCAATTTATCAGTAGTGGACGAGGGATGGTTTATGGAGGTAGCGGCAGCCTGGGCTTTATCGTGTCTAGCCTCGTGACCTTAGAAGAACTTGCTGGTTGAAGGTCGCCCAACGCTCATTTTTGGGCCCTTTCTCATGGCCAAAATGACAGGCAATTATAGTCTTCTTCTCCAGCGTACTGAAGTGCTAATGTTCTAATATACTAGCTTGGTCAAAGTGAGCGTTCATCTTAGTTATCACGAGTGGTTAGAACACCGAGATAACTAGCTCTCTGCCAACGGGACAGTAATTCTGTGTCAGCTTTCGGGATGTAGTGTAATATCTATAATTATCGGCCTGTAAATGATTATTCCTTCAAAGGGAGCAATTAGCATACTAAATACTTACTCTAAATACCAAATGAGGAAATACCACTCCGATCATATCAGTGCCTGAGCGTGTCCTGGGAGAGATGGCTCCGCAGCCTAGCCTTATCTTGTGTCAGGTGAAGGGTCTGGTTAGCCTAGTTCCTCCGTCCCCTTGGTCTCCATCTCCGAGCCATTCCTCCGTCCTCGCTTCCATCCTTGCCCCCCCCCCATCACCTTGTCATAACCCATATCAACTCTCTCAACCCGACCCTTCGCCTACCCCGGATCAAGGTTCGGGCTGTGTAATTAGCATTTTGTGTTTTTTGTATTCCCGTGGGCTGTGAGGGAGAGGGGCGTTATCAGGACCATTCCATTGCAACCACAGAGTTGGGCGCCTCTCCTCTAACCTTATGCCAGGGGGGTCATCAGCTGTGTGTACTCGGCTAGATGTGTTCGTCTAGTTGTGCTTGGGGAGGGTTGAGCTTTGGCTCTTTGGTCCCGCCTCTCAACCGTCAATCTACTGGTGTACAGATTGAAGAGATTTTCGAGCTCTATCATAACTACATTTGAAACTGTGTGGGTACTCACCTTACTGTGCTTCCGGGGGTTGAGCTCTGGCTCTTTGGTCCCGCCTCTCAACCGTCAATCAACAGGTGTACAAGTTCCTGAGCCTACTGGGCTCTATCATATCTACACTTGAAATTGTGTATGGAGTCAGCCTCCACCACATCACTTCCTAATGCATTCTATTTGTCAACCACTCTGACACTAAAATAAGTCTTTCTAATATCTTTGAGGCTCATTTGGGCACTCGGTTTCCAGCTGCCCCCCCCCCCCTAGTGCGTGTGCCCTTTGTGTAAATAGACTGTCTTTATCTACCCTATCGATTCCCTTGAGAATCGAATGTATGTATGTGTGTGTGTGTGTGTGTTAATAAGGTGTGTGTTAGGTTATTCAGCTGTCCTGGCTGCTTACACTAGCCATTTATGGATGATAATGGCTTGAGGCCCGTGTGCCCTGGAAGCTGCTTGATCACCCAGGCTGAATGAACCCACAAGACCACACATAGCCATCACAAACTGTCTATTCCAGCGTGGCATTCAGAAGTGCGGCGAGTCTCGCCTTGAAAATTAACACCTTCGTTTCCACAGTGTTGGATTTTGTTCTGGGAGAAGATTGTCTAGTAGATCTTTTGAGGTGCAGGGGGGTTACCTTGAGGTGTTTTCGGGGCTTAGCTTCCTTAGGGGTGGCCATCCTGGGGCACCAAGACGCGCACCTATACCCACGAACAACGATATGCTTCGTTACACAACCTGGACGTTGGATAAATCCGCAAGGGCCGTGACGAGGATTCACGATCCTTGTGGATTTGTTCGTTTGATCCATCACGCAATTGTGATTCCTGTGTGTATAATGGACGTTGGATAACTTTCGAGCCATGAGGACGCTGGTTCTGTCTCGCCGTCCTACTCCAAGGTGTTCTAATATTGTTGTTGTTATAGATTCAGCTACTGGGAACAAAAAGTTTCAAGTAGCACGGGCTATGGTGAGCCCGTAGTGGACTTACCTGGCACAGGAGCGGTGCTGTAACTGTGTAACTAATAGACACGTCGCATTATTGTGTTGTCACCGTACATACGATCGAATAGTGTTGTGTGTACATGAACATAGGGGGGGGGGGGGATGGAAGTACAGTACTTACAAAAGTACTTCCTGTACTTTTGCAGTACAGGAAGAAAACAAAACACAGATCTTGCACAGAGCCAATGTTAAGTCTTTCTGAACGGGATTAAAAATTAGTATGGTGATTATTTTATCAATAGTATTATTGTAAGACATTAAATAATTGAGAAATCAAACTTGGGAGATATTTAAATACTAGATCCTAGCATGCATCAAATGTCATAAAAACTGCTAAAAGTTAACTCAAAAGCATCCTTGTTTATTAATTATGTTGGCACAATGACGTTCAAGGTCATCCTTCCCTCTCAAACACGGAAATTTGCATAAACAAATAAAATGTCCACCAAGGATGCCAATCAGCAAACAAAGATGGAAAGCAGTAAGATAAAAAGTTAAAGAAAAAAGGGACAGCGTCAATTGTACTGTATTGTTGGGAACACAGCGGGACAGGTCGCCACCACCTCTACCTCTCTGAAAACCCAATATATCAATGACTGCCGAGACTTTGATGGCTTGGATAGGTATGGGAATGGAGGCATGAGCTGTAAGGAAATTGGACCACCTGTACCTGGTGGAAATCTTTAATAACTGATTGCACCTGCCACCAAACTTAATATTAGCTGCCACCACCTCCACTTAACGAAGAGGAATCTATCAGGGGAAAGCACTAAGTGGCGACTATATAGTACTTAGAAGGGAGTCAGGATAAGAATTTAAGATGGGACGAGGGGAGGAATGGTGCCCAACCACTTTGACGGTCGAAGATTGAACACCGACCTGCATGAAGCGAGACCATCGCTCTACCGTCCGGCCCAAGGGCAGGGCTTAAAGACCCGTTGATTACACTTTTGATGAATTACTCAGATCTTTTGATAATGACCCTAATCTATAGGTCACGGAAGGCACGTATGATAACCCTGGGAGATGGTTAGACATGGAGGGAAGAAATGTTCTGGTTAAACTCTTAAATACATTTAGTAATTATCAAGGGTGTAATTATAAAAAGGGGATGTCCAGGAATGGAGAAGAATACGCACCTTCTCATATGACAAGCAGGGGTTTAATTGATACCTAAAGGAAACTTAGCAAAAACAAATTAAAAGTTATTTAAAAAATCATCCTAAGACAGTTAAGATTCCTAATAGGCAATGAATGTTAACAATGTTTAAGTTGTTTGAACAAGGTATGGCAGTACTTACAAAATTTAAGTGGGCTGATGTAATCCACTGTTGGCTAGTCTGGATGATTAAGGCCTGTCCCATGTGACCACACACACACACACACACACACACACACACACACACACACACACACACACACACACACACACACACACACACACACACCACACACACATACATACATACATTCACTCACTCCTCCCAGAACCACTCTTCCTTCCCCCCGTCCCGTCCCAAATCCTTGTCCTGACCCCTTCCCAGTGCTATATAGTCGTAATGGCTTGGCGCTTTCCCGTGCTAGTTCATTCATTCTCTCTCTACCTCGTCATGGACCCCAGGTATCTCCAGGCCGCCACAACAAGAAGGCCTCGTGATCTGCCAGCTCCGACCCATTTCTCACTCAGCACCTTGAGGTTTTTTCAAGGGCTAATGACAGCTGACTTCATGCTAGCCATCCAGCCGTCCTCCTAAGGTTTCACAACGTCAAGAAAACGGTCAAGTTTAAAGTGTCCTCTCCTAACCTACCAGAGGACCCAAAACAGAACACGGGACATTACGTCACTTTCACCAGCCGCTTCCATTTTCTAGTACAATTTTTTGGCCTTGTGTAACGCGCGCGAGCGAAAAGCGACGTGCTTTGTAAGAGGACATGTTGAGCCACGCTTGGTCACCTAACCCAAACAGTGCAGGGGTCTCCCGCTAGATCCCAGCAAGACACAGGTAAAGCCCAGCCACCCAACAGGGACCTCGCAGACCCAGGAGCGTCTGATCTTGTATGGGAATGTTCCTCGAGTAACGTGGAGAGGGGAATAAGTATGCCTTGTTCATCAACACTGTTCAGATGTTCAGAACAAGCCATCCCACTGCCTGGCTTCAATATTTGCACAGATACATCAAGGTCTTGTTACATTCTACAAGAAGTGTCAGACTAACCAACTTGTAGTGGATATGTAGGCTTGCAGGCCGCTCCAAGCCAGCAACAGCCTGTCGGGCCAAGTGACCAGAAGTCAAGCCTGGCCCCAACCCCGGGCTTGATGAGTAGATCTTCCAAATCCCACTCTTGGTATGTGGCATTTTCAAAAAAAGTGTGTTGGGTAAATGTGTTGAAGAGGGTAAATCCGGTCAAATCAAGAGTGACGAGGCAAATTTCCAAGGGCTGTTTTGTTCCAATTTCCAAAATTTCCCCCTCGTAAAGCAGCCTAGCTTTACGAGGAGACGTAAAGCCCGTCGTGAGTGGAGCGGCAGCCTAGCCACGCCCGCTATCAACCCAACACAACAGTTCCCTGATACTTTAGGGGTGAAAGTTGGCTGAAACAACGTGATTCGTGGCGCGTGTATTTTATTATTGGTTATATAACCTGAATGCAGAATTTAATCGGAGGCAATTTTGACGGGAAAATGATACGATGGACTCCTTCTTTGTTCGCCTTCTCAATCACTATCATCATCTTCCACTTCTCTTCATCATTCGTATTTCCTCGTCGGAAAATATTTACAATATAAGGTCAATATTTTAACTATATAATATATATATTTTTGTAAATGTCTTGAAGGTTACTTATTATACAAGACGTGAAAACTACCGAAAGACATTTATTCTTATATTTTATTTTTTTTGCACCCATTACCGTAATAGTTTACTTGATCATTGACCTTGGGTTTATTTATTTGGAGGGGGGGGGGGAGGCGAAATAATTGTTATGCTTAATTATGATTTTTGTGTTTTCCCTTCTTGTACATGAAGCTTTATTGTTGAGTTAGATCAGTGTACTCACCTATTGTGCTTGCGGGGGTTGAGCTCTGGCTCTTTGGTCACGCCTCTCAACTGTCAATCAACTGGTGTACAGGTTCCTGAGCCTACTGGGCTCTATCATATCTACATTTGAAACTGTGTATGGAGTCAGCCTCCACCACATCACTGCCTAGTGCATTCCATTTGTTAACTGCTCTGACACTGAAAAAATTCTTTCTAATATGAAATATAGTGTTTGATTTAGTGTGTGTGTGTGTGTGTGTGTGTGTGTGTGTGTGTGTGTGTGTGTGTGGTGTGTGTGTGTGTGTGTGTGTGAGAGAGAGAGAGAGAGACGATGTGTTGTATGTGAGGAAAGGTTAGTTTCAGTGTTGGTCAAAAATTGGTTGAATGAGCACAAACGAGCAACATCATGTTCGTAAACATGTATATCCAGTCACATCTAAAAAACATCATCATGTTCGTAAGCATTTATACCCAATCGCCTCTTAAGAAGCAACGTCATGTTCGAACGCGTAACCACATCTAAGAAGCAAACATATCATATTCGTATTCATAGTCATGTCTGAAAATCGACATCACATCTGAAAAGAGTGATCCAATCTTAAGAACACGATTGCGTGTACAGTCATCTAACAAAGCAGACTCCCATGTTGGTGATGCAAGTTGCCCCCCCCCACCCCACCCCGAGTTGCGATGAAGGCAGCGAGTGATTTAGACAAGTTTATCAGATAAAGAGCGGAAGCGCCAATGTCCGCAAGAGTTCAGTTATCTCCTGAAGACATTACAAGCACACATTAGGTAGCACAGCCAGGTGCCGCCCTTCAACCAAACCCGGAGCAAGGACAAGACTCGTAGAGGCTTTGACCCTCCTTCTTGCCCGGCCCTCCCCGCAGGTGCTGGTGACGAAGGCCTGGTCTGGGAGGGTGCTCCGGCGACCCAGATGACCAAGGGGCCTTGCCCGGGCAAAACAATGGGCGTGGGGGGCTAATTAGGGAGTCCCCTGATAGGGACCTGAGAGCAGAAAATGGCACGTGGGTGTTGGTGAGTGACCTTTAAAATGCCCCGAAATGTAGTAGGAGTTGACGATGAACCTTGCACCCCGAATAGGGCTCTGAAGACAGTGGCTCCGGAGAGACGATGGGTGATGTGGAGTCATGAAGGGCTCCAGAGCCACACACACACTACTGTGATGAATTTCGACTAACGTTGTTGCAAAAATGTTACTCGTGAATTATATACTAACATGACCTTTCATCTCGCAGAGCTAAATTTAGTCAAGGAATGAAGGCTTTGCAAATTTCACAATTAAAGTCGGTTGGAAATTTCAGTCAGTTAAATTTTCAACAGACTTTAAACTCCTCTTTCGTTATTTCTAAGAGGCGTAGAGCAGGATAAACGTCACCGAACTCATCGACTAAGACATTATAACAGCAGTTACACAACGGTTTGAAATAGCTGTCACTATATGCCTAAAATCAAAATGGCCAAATTGAATTCTTCAAGCGTAACTAGCTTCAAAACATTGTCACTTGCTTAGCTAAATGAACTATGAGGTTCAGTTCCTGCACTCATTATGTGCCTCTGTAACCCTCTCCCCCACCCACCAGGGAATGGGTATGTGGAACATTAGTGAGTGAAAAATTCAACTCACCAAGTACACTCACATTAATGAGTGTACGCAGCAAGCGACGCTGATGTGTAACACCAGATGTACTCCACTCTGTAACACCCACTTAACACCCAGCTTGCAATGCCCACTTTGACCCAAAAATGTACTATGGATGGACCCCCAAGCTGGTGTTAAGTGGGTGTTACAGGGTGGAGTACATCTGGTGTTACAGACCTATACAAACAGCATTAGGGGCAGCAAGAGCTCTACAAAACGTTTTAATAAATTCTCGGGATTACTGGATTAGGAGGATAGGTGTACATTGGTTTTAGGTTTATTTTCTCCATGGACCTTGACGCAGACGACGCAACAGGTGGTCCTTGACGCAGACGACGCAACAACGTCTAATTACCCTAAGCTTCCTAGCATTACGTAAGTAATTAAAAACTACCTTACCCTGCGCAGATTCGGGTCTTAACGTCCCCGCGGCCCGGTCCCCGACCAGACCTCCTCTATAGACCGATATATATTTACTCACTATAGTGTTGGTGCTGAAATGTAGACATAAAAAAAAAATTATTTTACTCTGAAATAATATCAATTCATAACGAAATGGGGTCCATCTAATTACCCAAAGCCACAACATTGTCGCTTATATCGTCATCTGTCACTTAATTCTGGCTAATTTCGTTATGAAATGGAAATTATTTCAGAGTAAAAATATATTTTTTTTCATTCAGTACCAACATTAAGAGTAAATATATCAATTCATAGAGGTCTGGCCGGGGACCGGGCCGCAGGGGACATTGAGACCCAAATTCATCGCAAGATAAGGTAATTAGACGGAGCGGCAACAATACCCCCCCCCCCCCTCCCAATAACCACACCAACATCATTAACAAGCACCACCTACCTCTCCCCAGGCATACTTCCCATCTTATAACTCAAGCCTCAAGAACACAATCTGGTTAACTTGGCCTTAAAAGGCGATAATTTGCCCTGATAGCGTCTTGGAAGTGGTGTGGAGGAGTGCCGTGAGAGACGTTATTCATACCCCTGGACGTCTCACGAGGAGGAGGAGCTGGAGGAGGAGCTGAAGGAGGAGCTGAAGGAGGAGGAGCTGAAGGAGGAGGAGCTGGAGGAGGAGGAGCTGGAGGAGGAGGAGCTGGAGGAGGAGGAGCTGGAGGAGGAGCTGAAGGAGGAGGAGCTTGAAGGAGGAGGAGCTGAAGGAGGAGGAGCTGAAGGAGGAGCTGGAGGAGGAGGAGGGACAGGTTTCAAGTGACGGGTCATTGTCTCCTCCAGCGCCCAATAAGGCGACTCAAGTTATTACACGTCTCCTGTGTTCTTAGCCTGGAGTCACGGCTCTCCTTACAAGGTCAATCACCTCTCATTCCGTGACTCGTTCGTCCTCTCCATTAACAGTTCCGTGTTTTGTACGTTATGGTGACCAACGTTACAAATGCAACCTACCATGAACGGTAACAGGTTCGTAACTATCTTACGTTTTCTAGGCATCAGAGTGATAGGTTAGGTAGGTTGCTTGGGCTTGTATGTTTTTATGGTTAGGGTGTTGGATGTGATACGTAGTGACAAATCAAGAGACCGGGTTGGCCTGGCAGTAAACTCGTCTCTCCCAAGGTGTCAAAAATCCAGCCGTGAAAAGTCAATCATTGAAAAGTATTTCGGGCGGTCCAAGTGTTTCAGTACAATATTACAACACGCAAGAACAACAGAACATAAGGAAACTGCAGTCCCATTGATCCACCAGTGGGGCGACGCCATCCAAAT
Organism: Procambarus virginalis; assembly: GCA_020271785.1. Lineage (NCBI taxonomy): Eukaryota > Metazoa > Arthropoda > Malacostraca > Decapoda > Cambaridae > Procambarus > Procambarus virginalis. The sequence goes on along the minus strand of WNGS01142304.1, from coordinate 8,799,807 downwards.
TACAAACACACACACAGTTGATTGAGAGTTAAGAGGCGGGATCAAAGAGCCAAAGCTCAACCCCCGCAAGCACAAATAGGTGAGTACAACACAGAAGCACAAAGACACACCCACACACAGGCACAAAGACACCCACACACACAGGCACAAACAGACACCCACACACACCCACACACACACACACACACACACCCACCCACACACACTATTATATATATATATAATCACCAACCCTCTTTCCACACCAGGTCTTTCCGGATTCAAAGCTTCTCCAATTTATATGCATTGTCTCTAATTCTATTGTGTTGATGTATTAAAAAGTTTATTTATATGCCCTTTGTTACCCCCCTCTCACCAATTTGTATTCTTCAGTAATGTCGCCCTTTACTCTCTAACTGTTCGTCGTTCCTCTCAATATTCCCCCTTACCTTTTTGCACAATTTTATTATATATATATATATATATATATATATATATATATATATATATATATATATATATATATATATATACTTGCCCGAAACGCATTGCCGTAATAGTGGCTTTAGGCATGTATGTACTAGCTCTATCTATAAATCCACTTATGTAAAAATCACTTTATGTATGTACCTTTCCTGAATAAACATATTATTTATATTTATTATTTATTTATATATATAGTATATATACACACACACACAGCTAATTCCCAGAGATCTGCACCAAATGAAAGATAATAAAAAAAATTCTCAATACCGGTCGAGATTCGGTGTTAATTTCCGAGTGATCAATCAAACTGTGATTCATACGTTAGATTGCCAGCAACTGCTTCTAACCCCGCCTAACTGATTAGACCACCCACGAGGAGGCCTGGTCGGAGACCGGGTCGCGGGCATGTTGATCCTCGAAATCACCGCAAGGTAACCCTCGGGTTCACCGCGGAATCCAATTCGACGAAGCGGTGGTCGCTCGCAGGAACCCCAGAGCAGGAGGATAATTGAAGGATGTCTGATCAATGCATCCTGTTGCTCCCAATGCATACCAGAACAGATTATTGTTCCCCCCCCCACCTCACTGGTCATCCATCCTGCACTATGAGCCCACAGCACTTGTCGCCTGCGGCCCACAGCTCAAAGAATTAAGGTGAGGGGGATTTGTTTTTATAAGGGTGAAGGTGTTCGAGAGGTGGCGAAGGAGGCGGAGGGAGGCTGGGTGGACGCGGTCAGCTTGAAGGCAGGCAGGTTCCTGGGGGATGAGTCGAGCCAGGCTAAGCGCCCTGGACATGGCTTAACACCTCCCGTCCACTTCTGACTCACCTCCTGCTACCTCATGCACACACACACCACACACACACACACACACACACACACACACACACACACACACACACACGGTCCATGGTCCCGCCTCTCAACTGTCAATCTACTGGTGTACGGGTTTCTGAGTTTATTGAGTTTTATCCTATCTGCAATGAAACTGTGTATGAGATCAGCCTCCACCACATCACTGCCTAGTGCATTCCATTTTGTTAACTACCTCTGACACTGAAAATGTTCTTTCTAATGTCTATGTGGCTCATTTGGAACTCGGTTTCCAAACTCTGGAGTTTATTCCCTCTGGGAGATGATATACATATATCAGAAACATATAAGTGTGTGTGTGTGTGGTGTGTGTGGTGTGTGTGTGTGTGTGTGGTGTGTGTGTGTGTGTGTGTGTGTGTTGTGTGTGTGTGTGTGTGCGCGCGCGCGCGCGTGTGGTGTGTGGGTCGGCGTGTGCGTGCGTGTGCGTGTGCGTGTGCGTGTGCGTGTGTCGTGTGTGTGTGTGTGTGTGTGTG
>WNGS01142304.1:8778763-8796332 GCA_020271785.1 Procambarus virginalis | reverse complement strand
ACACACACACATATGAAGCATGAACATCATATATTAAGCATTCTTGTATTACCGAGTGACTTATAAGAAAGTTCTCCTCTGACTACACAACACAAAAGGCTTGTTTGATAAATACCTCAAGCAGGAGTCGGGTGGTGTCGGCGGAGAAACATCTTAAAAGGCCGCTGGACTGTGCAAGGAAAGGCGGCCCTTTTGAGGCCTTTTGACTGCCAACTCCAGTCGCCCAGTGAAATTGTTACCGATTATAACTATTGCCCGGCCCTTGCCTCCTGCTGCTGCTGCTGCTGCTGCTGCTGCTGCTGCTGCTGCTGCTGTCTGGCCACTTTCATCAACTGCTCGACGGGGCTGTTGTGGTCTTGGTTGGTCCTCAGCACTGTGGCCTTTGTCTGCACTAATTTCACGGCTCTTTTCATGTTGTACACTTACATCAGTCCTGTGGGCCTGCTGTGTACATATTTAGTACTCCAGTGCACTTGGCCTATGTATGAGCTGGGATAGGACGAAGTGAAGGAATAGTGGTCCAACCACTTGGACCATCGGGGATCGAACGCCGACCTGCAAGAAGCGAAACCGCCAAAGCATCAATCAAGCAGAGTAATTGGTTCCCCCCCTCCTCACGGAAGATAACGAGCAATCCCATATAATAGTTTGCAACAGATGTAACCCTATGAACAAACTACTATACCCCACGAGTCCTTCAACCCTGACAGTATACTTCATATACTGACAGTCAGTATACTTCATATACTGACCTCTACTTCACTTTATCCAACCTTCTGTTATATCACCTAGCGTTGTTTGGGTGGCATTTAATTACCATTAATAAGGGAGTGTATATATATATATCAATTATGGTTTTTAATGAGCTATACCCCCTACCGCCCTTACGCTCACACTACTCTCTACATGAACCACTCGGGCGGCCTGTGATAGGGTAATGATCTGGACATGGGGCGTACCCTCTCTCAGCCTTATTGAAGAGGCGGCTCGCAGCCTCCACAGCAATAGAAGCTACTTCTTTGGTTCAATGTTTGAGATGTCTTTATATATATATATATATATATATATATATATATATATATATATATATATATATATATATATATATATATTTAAAAACCTAGAAGGGGTACCACATCTGGTGCAAGTGTAGGGACCCATAGCCTCGGAGAAGAAAATAAAGAGTACTCAGAGAAGACCTTGTGGATCCTCACTGAACACTTTGATATTTTCTTCTCCTACCACCCCTATTCTTTTGGTATGTGTGTATATTTATCTAACTTTATTTGAAAATGTCATTACACAAAAAAGTTACAGTATTGATTACATGCAGGGTACAAGGCTGCTTGTCACAAGTTGAAAAGCTCCTCCAGCTCCTCAGATGGTGGGCAGGAACCATGGATGCAGTGAGCATTTCCTCTCTGGATTGCCACACTGAGGCGCTGAAAAAGAAAACTGGCAGCTCTAGGGTCTCTAGTTGTTTCGATTAGCTTAGACCCCAACTCCTTCAAAAAGCTAGCAGCACTTTTACCCCAGGCACCAAGTGTCTCTGAGGCAATGGGGACAAAATTGTAGTGGTGCTCAAGGTCTCTGTATTTACGTGACTTGGCCGCTTCCCGGTGATTGGCAGCTCCTCCTGCTTGAGTAGCACTGAAGTCAACATAGGTATTGGCTAAAGTTGAGACGCAAGTGTAGTCCCACACCAACTGTCTACCATTCCAGGGGTTCACCGTGATTCCATCTGGGCGACCAACAGGCTCATTAGAATTGTGGGACATTAGGTAGCGGTGCTCTCTCTCTGCTGGACAGCCGGCTGTGGTAAGGCTTCTCTTAATAATGTCATTGACCTCGCCGTGTCTTGCATGCCATCCTCCTGTCCTTTGGCAGAGAAGGCCATGCCGTCCGTACCTGTCGGCCTCTGCCTCGCCGCAAATACACCTGTATTCGGTGTGGATTGGGGCAGCGAGACGGATATATATATATATATATATATATATATATATATATATATATATATATATATATATATATATATATATATATATATATATATGTGTGTGTGTATGTGTGTGTGTATGTGTGTGTGTGACATTAAAAATGTGACATTGTCACATTTTTAATCACGTGTTTATTTTCGTGATATCACACACACACACACACATATATATATATATATATATATATATATATATATATATATATATATATATATATATATATATATGTGTGAAAGCCCTGACACGCCTATACCTTTCGGCTCCTACATTACTCCAGTTTAAATTTCAGCTGGAAAAATCCCCGCCAGAAATGATAGAAAGGCCTTTTAACAATCAGCAGGCTTCCCATCACCGGCTGGGCCACCAGAGATGGTGATCCTCGGGTAAATTCAAGGTAAATTACCATCAAATAGCCTTTTCAGTCTAACGAGACACGCTCTTGTCAAAGAGAGCGTGCTTGTCGTCCTGAGAGCCGGGAACCCCGGCTGGGCCTGATATTTATTAGCAGAAAAACGCGCGTTAATAAATTCGTTTTCATCGTGTGATGTGTGATAATCCTCCGAAGATGTTGCTTCGTGTCTGATAACCTGATGTAAATTGTATTGCTTAAGAAGGGTTGATCTATTTCCACTAAACCCAAGCTTTGAAGTCACGTCAGCTTTGGTGCTGATGAATATTGGACACTTGTGATGAACTAAACTTGGAGAACACTTCAGCTCTGATGCTGATGAATATTAGCCACGTGTGAAGGGGGAAAGGGGACATTCTTCCAGGAGAATTTGCCTCTGGTGCTGACGATTATTGGACATTTACTGTGCGAAACAAAGGTAACCTTCCCACCCTCGAGTGCCAGCCTCGAGGAACCCTGAAAGGAACATCAATATACCTCAAAGTAATATGCTACGACTTTCCTGGCACTACAGAAGTAAGCTAATTATTACGAGAAAGCGCTAAGCTATTACAACTGTTTAGCACTGGGGGAGGAATGAGAATATGGGGCGATGAGTCACAATAACGTGGCTGAAGAATGTTGACCAGACCACACATTAGACAGTGAAGGGACGACGACGTTTCGGTCCGTCCCGGACCATTCTCAAGTCGATTGTGAGAATCGACACAATCGACTTGAGAATGGTCCAGGACGGACCGAAACGTCTTCGTCCCTTCAATTTCTAGTGTGTGGTCTGGTCAACAATGAGAATATGGATTTGGGATAGGACGGAGGAAAGGAATGGTTCCCAATCACGTAGACTGACTGGGGATTAGACATTCTGTAGCGTAAAGAGCGAGATCTCACTCCCGGCTATAGTCGCTGACAGGTAAGGGGGCTGACAGCTGAGTGGACGGCGCTTCGGATTCGTAATACTGAGGTTCCGGGTTCGATCCCCGGTGGAAGCGGAAACAAATGGGCAGAGTTTTTTTCATTCTGATGCCCCCCCCCCGTCTGTTGTCTGTTACCTAACAGTAAATAGGTATCAGGGAGTTAGGCAGCTGCTACGGGCCGTTTCCTGGGGATGTATGACACAAAAAGCAGGCCTGGTCGAGGACCGGGCCGTGGGGACGCTAAACCCCGAAAACATCTCAAGATCTTAAGTACATAACACGCCAATATAAGAACCCACCAATGTAAGGGCGAGCAGAGATTCAGCCCCCGCTCCTGTGCCAGGTAAGTCCACTACGGGCTCACCATAGCCCGTGCTACTTGGAACTTGTTCCGAGTAGCTGAATCTATAACAACAACGTAAGGGCGAGTGTTCACTCTCGCGGACGCGGTTATACGATGCCATCAGTATTGCGATGTGTGGCATTTCGTTTGCTACAATGACGATCTTTTATTTGTAGCCTCTATGGTTAACGCTATGGGCACATGGCCTTCCGATCTCGGCGTGTAATTCGCTGGGGTTAAGGTCTTGTTATACCCATATGTCCGTTCCCATACTCCCCGGCCATAGACACGAGGAGCCCCGGCCATCGCTCTACCAGATTTGCATAATTCTGTCATTTCTGGTGTTTATGGCCAGGGTGTGTCGGAAGCGCTGTTTTGAGGAGTGTGCTATTTGGGAGGCGTTATACAACTGATGTTTGTGCTCCTCTGCCTGTTTGTGTGGGGGTATGTGGGTGTGAGCATGTGTATGTGGGTAAGTTTGTATGTGGTGGGAGTTGTCTGGTGGTGGTTCATGTGTGTGTACGCACCTATTTGTGCCTGCAGTCTGGAGCATTAGCTCTTGGATCCGCTTTTCCATCTGCCGGTTGTCTAATGTAATGGCTCTTTAAGACAAGTTCTTGCAATAAGTGCCGGACCAACCAGGCTGTAGTGGATCTGTGTGCCTGCGGGCAGCTCCAAGCAGCAACCTGTTGGACCAAGTTATCACAAGTCGAGCCTGGCCTCAGGCCGGGCTCTGGAGTAGAACTCCCGAAAGCCTCTTCGGGTATGCTCCTGACCTATCATACCTACTTTTAAAATTATGAATGGCGTTTGCTTCTACAACCTGCTCCTTTAGCGTATTCTCTACGCTAAACGAAAACTTTCTAACCTCTGACACATCTGAGTCTTAAGCTTCCATCCATGTCCTCTTGTATAATTGGTATTCATTGTAAATATGTCCTCTCTTTACAGTGTCAATCCCCCCAAAGTATTTTATATGTCTCTATCATGTCCGTCCTCCCTCTCCTCTTTTCTAGCGTCGTCAGGTTTAATTCCTTCCGTTTCTATTCATGTCCCATCCTTCGCAATTCTAGGACGAGGCTTGTTGCAAACTTCTGAACATTTTCGAGTTTCCTTGTGTTTTATTTTAGATGGGGGTTCCATGATGGGGCTCCGTGATGGGGCTCCATGATAAGGGCTAAATAATGGGGCTGCATGATGGGGCTCCATACCTCAAAACTGGTCTCACGTCTGCGGTGTACAACACTCTAATGCCTCGTACTTAGGTTCCTGAATGATGTTCTAACTGCTGTTATTTAGAACCTATCTCGTTATTCTGTTTAAATGAGCCTCCGGAGTTAGGTTTAATGTTATGTCCACTCCCAGATCTCTCTAGGCGTTATAGGGAGGTGGTTCCCCTTCATCGTGTACTGTCTTTTATGGTTTCCTGACGCCTATTCCCATTTCCATCACCTTACACTTGTTGGTGTTGAACTCCAGTAGCCATTTCTCGGACCAATTCTGCAGCTTATTTAAGTCGTCCTGGAGAATCTTAAAATTCTCAAGTCACAACTCTTTCCTCCTAATTTCGTGTGAGTGAGTGCTGGAGGCGCAACCTTCCCAGCAGGCAGTAAATAAATCTTTACTGAGGGCGTGAATAATGTACACAAAATTGCAATACAGTTAGTGTTTTGTTTAAGCAAATTAGGCCGTTCTTCCATCTTTATAGTCCGGTCTATTTGCATGGAGTTTGAGCTACAGTTAATACTATTTTACGTAGGCAGCAGCCGCAATTATCTCTTCATATCGTAAACCTTTCACGTAAACCTCTTACAAAAGTATAGTTTTTCCAAATGCATTTAGGTTTTTTCGGTAGGGGTGGGGGGTGTTAGGCGTCGTTTGCACTCTCGTAGCCAGGTAATTAAACCCTTAGGAGTGCAGGTAAGTGGTGTTTATATCATTCCGAATGAATGATTTACGCACGCCCGTCCCTCGTGGTACTGGCCGCAGGAAATTCTGAATACACAGAGGAAGTTAGTGCCCCGAAAGAGTCAAATACAGCCATTGTTATAGTTTAGTGCACTCGGGGCGAGGGGAGGGGCAGGTTTTGAACCAGTACGTGGCCCAGTACGGGTCTTGTTTATGACGAGACGTGCGAGAGATCATGATTATGCAAACGAGGATATGGTTGAGGATGTGGCCACAGCCTCGTGCACGGGGCTGGCAGCCTAGCGCGCTTGGCGGGCTCTTTCACCTCTCCCATTCCCTTTACGCATTTATACTCCGCGTGAGAGGCTAGGTTTCCTTAGTAATTACTTCAGGGTTAGGTTTCGCTCTTAATTGCTTAATGGTTAGGTTTCCTAGTAGTTGCTTGTGGGTTAGCGTTTGCTACTAATTGCTTAAGAGTTAAGTTTCAATAGTAATTGCTTAAGGGTTAAGGTTCGCTTCTAAATGCTTAAGGGCTAGGTTCCCTAGTAATTGCTTATGATTATATTTCGTTAGCTAGCCTGCTTAAAAGATAAATTTCGCTAGTAATCTTGATTAAGGGTTAGGTTCCGCTATGGAACCAACGCTGACTTTTTCTGTTGCAAAACCACGATGAACGAATATTTCTATATACAGTATCTTGAGAAGGTTCTGATATTGAAGACCAGTGAAGTTGTTCGTCCCCTGAGAATACAGTGAACATCGGTTACCTTCCCCTGGAATATGGACCGTATAAGGATTTTCCTTTTCTCCTTTTCTAAGGAGAGTTTTCTCCTTTTTTGGTTTTTGGAAAAAAGGTTTTCTCCTTTTCTAAGGCACTCTTGCGTTGTTCAAAAGAAAACTAGATAAACCAGGCCTTGTTAAACACCTCCAAAGGGTACTTGATCAACCGGGCTGTGATTCCGACGTTGGGCTGCGAGCAGCTGCGTCTAACAGCCTGGTTGAAACCACCAACTAGGAGGTCGGGTCAGAGACCGGGCCGCAGAGACGCATAGATCCTCGGAACCATCGCAAGGTAAAGCAGGAAAAATCTACCTGTGATGCCTGCTACGGTAACCACTTACGAAACCTGTACATCTTTCCTCAAACATAGTGGCTTTGTTTACATGTACATTAATCAGGTTTACGAGCTTCGAAATTTCACAAGCCAAGGTTATTATTGCCATAAACAACACCTTGGGGCTCCGGAGTTTGATTAATGATGAACAGTTTCGTAAGTGGTTGCATGAGTCCTTGATGAATCGAATCCTGGAAATGGGTGAATGTGGATAATTGGATTAGAGGTGTATAATTGGAACTATCATGTAGGATATTGCTGTAACAGCACGACCGATACATAGGCAAGCACAGCTCCTGTGCCAGGTAAGTCCACTACGGGCTCACCATAACCCGTGCTACTTGCCCCGCTCCTGTGCCGGGTAAGTTACAGTTTCGCCATAGCCCGTGCTACTTGGAACTTGTTCCGAGTAGCTGAATCTATAACAACAACAACATAGGCAAGTGCTGTAAGCCGGCAATCAGGACGTGGAGGTAGTGGCCGCGTAGCTCCCCGGGTCGCGGACCTCGGATGGTTCTTCTTTTTTTTTCCCCCAGTGTGAGACTCGCCAAAGGTGGTCTGATGATAGTGGTTCAACCCGCTGGTTAATTGTAGATTCTAGTTGTGTTGGGGCTTTTGTACCCGGCGGGGGCTGCCGTTGCTGTTGTTCCTGATGCTGATATTGCTGCTCCTTTTATTCCTGTTGCTGCTGCTGTTGCTTTGTATACCGAGGCGATGTATTGTGGTGCCTTTCTCAGTCGCTGATTGGACGTGCAACAAGAATATAGTCAGAAGGAAGAGAGAGACAATGGTGACGGTCGCGGTAATTGTTATCTCTGCTTTATACCGTACAGTTATGTGGACATCGATCTCACGGCCGACGCTAGACCACATCTCTGAGCAAGGGAGAAATTGTTATTAATTTTGCCAAGTGGATTTATTTACCAGCGGGGCAGGTTGGTGATCCCGATACCAGAGGAACTTTACTGCCGCAAAAATGTGACTTGTGATCAGCTCTTTGGGCAACGAGGCATTTACAGAGACTTGTTCATAATAACACACCAGTAGTATATTGCTAACGGCAGTGTTATTAGTTTATACCAACCATGTGAAACTTTATTGTTAAACGTGATGATAGAGTTTAAAGTTTGAACGTCATGATGTTGAGTTAAGCTTGATGTTAATGACAGAGGGTGAAGCCAGACTCGGGGGGGTGCTATGCCCAGGTCACGCTGGCCAAAACAAAGCGAGACTGCTTGAACGCCGAATAAGTGTGAATGCTAATATGAACCTAGTCCATATTAGCTCAACCCATCCTAGCCCAACCCAGCTCATGCTAGCCTAACGCAGCCCATCTCGACCCAACTCAGCCCAACCAAATCTAACCAAATTCAACCCTACATAAACAAAATTCTTTGGGGGAGACTCATTGTTATCACCACTATAACGTCAACAAATACATACACTTCCCGCGACGAGACAGGGGCGGTGAATGCTGGAAAATGCAAACGAAATGTCCGCGAATTGTGTGTGTGGAGATCAAGTTTTAGGGAGCGTTTCCCACGTTTACGGTCGCGTGCCCCAGGGAGGCGTGCTCGCTCCGCTGCTTTTTGTACTCCTTATACCCGGTATTGATGTGAACCCGACGTGCAGCTTTGAAGGAGCTGTGTGTGTGTGTGTTGATGACAGTCAATCTCTCATACTCTGTTCACAGCCAGTTACTGACACTTGAGTGATGTATTGGACGTTGAGTTCTGTCTCCCTTGTAGAGGAGAAGCGTCAAAGCAACAAAATTGATGTTGTCTTCTGATGTTTATTGCCCCTCCAGTAAATATAGATGAAATGCAAATGAAATATAGAGGTATTACAAGGGCTTATAGAGGGGATATACAAGGGCTGTGAATGCGATATATTATCTTCTCCTAGACTAAGGGTCCCCACCCTCACCACAACATGTATGCCTCTCCAGGAGGGTGCGACATACACTAAAACAGGCCTTATGTACACGGTGTACAGTAGGCATGTCCAACTGAGGGTCCCCCAAGGGCCATATGGGCCACATTTGTGTTGTCATGAGGGCCACGCACCACAAATAGTTGACGTCATTTAATAAAAAGGATTCTATTTGTATTACTTAAACATAGAAACATACGATGTGTATACAAATGGTTTAGCGGCTAGCAACATTCATGAATGCAAAGTAATGATGTAGTTTAACAAAAGAAAAAAAAACATGAAATTTTAAACGGCAACATTGCAACAGCAATAAATACATTGTACAAAAATTACAACAGTTCAAAATGAACATTTATTTATGACTATTCAGTCATTTTTTTGTGTTTTGTCTTGACTCTTGAATTTTTTTTTTAATGACATTTTTGCTGTGTCTGGTTGATACCTGGTTGATACCTGGTTGATGGGGTTCTGGGAGTTCTTCTACTCCCCAAGCCCGGCCCGAGGCCAGGCTTGACTTGTGAGAGTTTGGTCCACTAGGCTGTTGCTTGGAGCGACCCGCAGGCCCACATACCCACCACAGCCCGGCTGGTCCGGAACTCCTTGGAGGAATAAATCTAGTTTCCTCTTGAAGATGTCCACGGTTGTTCCGGCAATATTTCTTATGCTTGCTGGGAGGGTGTTGAACAACCGCGGACCTCTGATGTTTATACAGTGTTCTCTGATTGTGCCTATGGCACCCCTGCTCTTCACTGGTTCTATTCTGCATTTTCTTCCATATCGTTCACTCCAGTACGTTGTTATTTTACTGTGTAGATTTGGGACCTGGCCCTCCAGTATCTTCCAGGTGTATATTATTTGATATCTCTCTCGTCTTCTTTCTAGTGAGTACATTTGGAGAGCTTTGAGACGATCCCAATAATTTAGGTGCTTTATCGCGTCTATACGTGCTGTATATGTTCTCTGTATTCCCTCTATTTCAGCAATCTCTCCTGCTCTGAAGGGGGAAGTGAGTACCGAACAGTACTCAAGACGGGACAGCACAAGTGACTTGAAGAGTACAAGCATTGTGATGGGATCCCTGGATTTGAAAGTTCTCGTAATCCATAACCAGCCAGACAATAAACTCTGTCTGGCTGAAATGTTTGTGCAGTTCCCACTTTGATCAGACATGACAAGTGTTGATCAGTCAGCCTTGTTCTCTGAAACAAAATCACCGGTTAAAAAAACTGAAACAAAATTTAGGTCAGCTTAACAGTTAACATCATGTCTATTTTACAAGTCTTTAACTCGCTCCTTACTGAAGCGACCATACGAGTCATAAATACTCATACTCCGCTCAAGTAAAACAGAAACAAGCAACACTTTTGACTAGACTACACACTAAAAGGTGAAGGGACGACGACGTTTCGGTCCGTCCTGGACCATTCTCAAGTCGATTGTGGTCCAGGTCCAGGACGGACCGAAACGTCGTCGTCCCTTCACTTTCTAGTGTGTGGTCTGGTCAGATTACTTTAGCCACGTTATTGTGACTCATCGCCTGCAAGCAACACTTTGTGGGCCAGCCAGAGGCTTAGGGCCCGCGCAGGAATATCCCTGCAAAAAAAAAATTAACTCGCTTGCCTCACAACTGCATTCGTGTTTCTTTTGTGCTTTTGAAATCTATTAAAAGGCGATAGTTTAAATTATGAAAACTGCAATGTTGGCCTTTAAATGACCAAATTACAGTATACTCTGTGTGGGCCGCAGGTGTGCTTGCAAAGGGCCGCATGCGGACGGCATGTTTGACATGACTGGAGTACAGTGCTCTAAATGCCTCTTCTGTTTATATTTCCCAATGATGTTCTGACTTTTGTTGGGCAGAGTCTGCTATTGATGTAGGTACGCGCATGCTTGTCCAAGTTATACCTGCATTCTCCTTTGAAAAATATAAAATAGCTTCAGTTGGTGGTAGAACATAATTTGTTATTGCCGTCAGTATCTAGGAAAGAGCTCCGGACAGTCAACGCTGAACTTGAGTGCATACAGAAGAATTAACCACTGAGAAAGGCTGTGAATTACGAACACTGCATGGCTGTGAACACCAGGAGGAGGTGATTATACTATCCCCCCCTTCCCCATCCTCCAACACCCTACCCATATCCCACTCATCCTATCTTCCTTTTCCCAGCTCCTATCCCCACTCTCCCATTTCCTAACTGCCCCCTTCCTAACCTTCCATTTCCTTCCCCCTCAATCTCGTCAACTTGTGCTCTTCACAACATCCCTCCTCTCAATAACACCTTCCCCCATCCCCCCACCACCTCCCAACCTTACCTCTCCACCAGTTCCAGGAGCAAGCCAAGGCCCTCGGTCTGAGATCGTCTGGTGGCCTCAACAACACTTCTTCATGCCCGAGCGAAGAGTGTGCGCGCGCCACGCTCCCAGCAAGGTTACCCGCCCCTTCCCCTGGGCTACACTTTCCAGAAAATGGCCACATTTAAAGGGGTCGAGACTTGNGCGGTATTTGGCGCATGAAAACATTAAATTAATGTGAAAATTATGAAGCCATGCATGGTGATCGAACTCTTATTCCTTATACATACACATGTATGTATGTATGTATATACATACACACACACACATGTATAGTGAGGAGTCCAGAGATATGTGTGTGTGTTCGTTTGCAATATATGGGTTCATTATTTTCACAACAATTTAGATTATATATTCCTCATATATTTACGTTCTGTGTTTTTATTGCACACACAGAGAGAGAGAGAGAGAGAGAGAGGAGAGAGAGAGAGAGAGGAGAGAGAGAGAGAGGAGAGAGAGAGAGAGAGAGAGAGAGAGCTTTTCAATTTATATGTTGCTCATATATGCTGATGATTGTATTCATGTTACAGGTACGTCAGATATGCCAGAGGACACACGCAATTATCCCGCAGGTAAGTGAAGAGATTAACTGATTGACTGACAAATACAGAGGTAAGCACTCGGACAATGGAGCTGGAACAGTAGATACAACAAGCAGAGCATAGAAAGGTATAGAGAGTAACGCAGCACAAATAAAAGGGAGAGGAACGAGGCAAATACACACCAGGAGGACAAAAGGTAAAAGAGGAGAAACAGAGTGACAGAGAGAAAGATTAACGGATATATAGACACAGACAGACAGGCACACACACACACGATGATAGACTGGCACACAAGTCTCATTATGAGGAATGGTTCCTGAACGGTGGGTCACAATAGCAGGAGGGGAGGGGGGGAGGGAGGGGTGTGGGGGGAGGTGAAGGGGGGGACCTCACCTGCTCCTTCACACATCTCAGACCAAAGGTTAGCCACCTAGCTAATTAATCAGAGGGGGGGGCGTGGAGTGTGATGGAGGGTAGGTAAAGAAAGGGGAGAGGAAGGGAGAGGGTTAATGGGAAGTAGGGGGAGGGAACTGAGGGGAAAGTATGATATACAGAGTATGATAGGATGAATAGGAAAAGTAGACGTAGGGAGACAAATAGAGAGAACGCTGATGTTGAGAGAGGAATTTAGAGAGGGCGAGATAATGCCACGATTACCTGTTATATATTTCGAAAAGAGAACTGGGAACTAATAGTCCAGGGGGGAGAGAGAGTGTAGGAGCACCGTCCCTGCGTTATGTACCGAGGTTACAGTTCTTGCCACTGCTGCAGGTATGCAATTTGTTAGAACAGTATGAATGTTGCATGATGCTGTTACTATTTCTGTGGCTGCAATTGCTATTTCAACTTCAGCTATTCTTATGCTATTGCACCTTCTGCTTCAAGTCTTTCACAAAGAAATAACAATGGCATAATATATCAACGAGACGATAATTTTGGGGGTAATGAGGTGACTTGAACCGTTCTGGTGCTTGCTAGACACCTGCCTTAACCCACTCGCCCATGGAACTTTCAGCCTCCAGAACCTCCCAGTGAATTCAGTAAAGTGGTGGGTTGAAAGGCTTTTTGTCCCATCGTGGCCGAGTGGGTTAAGGCAGGTGTCTAGGAATCGCCAGAACGCCGGTTCAAGTCCCCTCATTACCCCAAAATGATTTTCTCCTTACAACTGTTGTTGTCCCATGTTCCGATGACGCTTTTATACACAACAAATGTTGTGTATAAAAGTTGTAATGTCTCGTAAGGTCATTTATTAGGTCGCCCTGCTCCTCAAATACATTATTATTATTATTATTATTATTATTATTATTATTATTATTATTATTATTATTATTATTAAGTGATGGTAATATCTTATCACTAACATAATAATATAGGATAAAAATCCACACTTGTGTATTTGTGAATTTTATGTAAAGATTTACACCAAACCTTTCGCACTCCCCTGAGTGCTTACTCCAGGTCTGAGAGTGGGGTTAGGGAGAGAGACATCTTAACGACTAATCGTTGAGATATAAGTCTCTCCCCTAACCCACACACTCAGACCTTGACTAAGCACTCAGGAGAGTGCGAAAGACTTGGTATAATTAAATCTTTACATAAATTTTACAAATACATAAGAGTGAGAATTATCCTATATTATTATTATTATTATTATTATTATTATTTATTATTATTATTATTATTATTATGGAGAAAATCCGTAGGAGCCATGAAGAGGGTTCGAACCCGTGCGGTGGGTGTTCCCACGCACTGATGCTTCAACATTGACGTTAAACTTTCCCTACTATTTTTCTCCTAGTACACAACCCGCCAATTGGTTTACAACCAGGTCTGCTATTACTGTTGGATGAACAAATAAGGCTTGGAGCCGAGTTGACTCTCCCTGCCCAGGCCTCGAACCCGGTCGACATCGGTGGCGAAGCGTGGAGCGAGTGTGCTGCCACAGAGCCAATGTTAATTGTTGGTTTAGAGTATATTGTCTCTTCAAGTGTTGTGAATGGGGCGCCTGACAGCTGGGTAGAGAGCGCTTCGGATTCGTAGTACTGAGGTTCCGGGTTCGATCCCCGGTGGAGGCAGAGACAAATGGGCAAAACGGTTCTTTCACCCTGATGCCCCTGTTACCTAGCAGTAAATAGGTACCTAGGAGTTAGACAGCTGCTACGGGCTGCTTCCTGGGGGGTCTGTAGCAAAAAGGAGGCCTAGTCGAGGACCGGGCCGCGGGGACGCTAAGCCCCGAAATCAACTCAAGATAACCCTTAAGATGACTTAGGTCTGGTCTTCGCTTCTCTTGTGGCAATATGTCTAGTTCTTGCATGGAGATATTTGTTATTTGTAGCGATAGTTTTTTTATTTTTTTAATTAAAGCGGCGTAGAGACGTTTACTAGCGAACTGTTCCAACCACTTTGACTGGACGGTAGAGCGACGGTCTCGCTCCATGCAGGTCGGCGTTCAATTCCCGACCGTCCAAGTGGTTGGGCACCATTCCTTCAACCCCCCCCCCCCCCGTCGCATCCCAATCCTACTCATCCTAACCCCTTCAAAGTGCTATATAGTCATAATGGCTTGGCGCTTTCACCTGATAATTCCCTCCTTCCATCCCTCCCTATCTGCTGTGTGCGGTTTTATACTTGAAAAGACGAAACTATAACCGGATATTCTACATTCCTTCGGATAACTATATTCCTTCTCATCTCTGGCTTGTAGTTCCCAAACATTCAGTAGCTGAGTTTATTATTAACGTGCTTTAGCATTTTTGTTTATCACAAAAAGTGCCTTTTTTAACGTCTTCGGCCATTTCGCTGGCTGCGAAAAAGGGGCGAGATTTATATATACGAGAGAGAAAAAGGGGGTGAGGTCGGGCAGGCTAGGAGGGAGGGTTATTATGAGAGGGGCGAGATGAGGGAGAAAGTGGCACCCGTCGAAGCCTCAAGTGATGACCTGTCCAGCGAGGGCGGCCTCGTTATGTCCGCCCGCCCGCGGCCCCTCAGGCTCCTCCTAATGCTGTTGTTTGGAAGACTTGTTCTCCGGTGGTGACTTTCCTACGGCCTCGCCTTCCCTTCCTCCTGAGATGGCTCTTCTTGCGCCCTATGACCCCTCTGCTGCTCCTGCTTGCTCTCGTCCGTAACCTGCTTACCTCCCTCTCCCTGTTCTGCTCTGCCTGCTGGAGCTCCGCCACCTTCTGCTTATGACTTATCGGGTCTTGTATTTTGAAACCCTCTATCACGACTTCACCATTTTCCTTGTGTTAGCTTCATCTTTCATTCTTCTGGCTTCGTCAATCCTGCGAGATTCATCAGCCCTTGCTTATTTCCGCCCGTTTTAATCGACCTGCTCTCTCTATACCCTTCTCTGTTCATTGTTTACCTCCTTTGGTTCCCTTGACGCAACACTCGACTCGGGTATTATTAAGAGACTCCGAGTTTTTAAGCAACATCGTATACTATGGGGGCTACAAGAGGCATGTTGTAACTGCTTAATAATAATAATTAGAAATCGATTTAAGAGAACCGCTTCATTCTCTCCCTTTCCCCTTCTCTCTGTCTCATATTTTATTGTTTTCTGTGTATTGTTTTCTGTGTATTTATTCTTTGGGTCACTGTTCCGATGGTTTTTCTTTCTGTTATTCCTTCTCTTTCTCCTCCCCGTCTTCTCTCTGCATTATGTTTGACAGACAGTTGAAAGTTCGATCGCCTCACTTTACCCGTTATTTCTATTGATCCCATAAAATGAAATCAATAGGAATAACGGGTTAAGTGGGGCGCTAGATTTTCAACCTTGTCGAACAGAATGCAGAGAGTGACGGTCAATCAAATAAGATCAAGCCCAAGTGCAGTGAAAAGTTCTGTACCGCAGGGCAAAGTCGTTGCACCACTGCCATTTCTCATTCTTATCTCTGATACAGACAATAATACTAGTCACAGCGTCGTGTCATAATTTTCTGATGATAAAAAAAAATCAGCGTGAAAATTGCCACTGTAGAAGACACTGAAAAACTACAGACAGATATAAGTAAAGTGTTCGATTGGGCAACTGAAAATAACTTGATGTTTAATAGTGATAAGTTCCAGGTACTGAAGCATGGTGTAAACGAGGAACTTAAACGAAACACAAGGTACAGGACACAACCAGACCTACACATAGAAGGAAAGCAACACGTAAAGGTCTGGGAGTTATGATGTCTGACGACCCGACATTTAGTGAACATAACCGAGCAAATATAGCGGCGGCCAGGAAAATGATTGGATGGATTATGAGAACGTTCAAATCCAGGGATCCCACAGCAATGCTAACACTATTTAAATCACTGGTGCTGTCCCGTCTTGAGTATTATTCGGTACTCACTTCCCCCTGTCAGAGCAGGAGAGATCTCTGAATTAGAGGGAATACAGAGAACATGTACTGCACGCATTGAAACTATAAAATATCTGAATTATTGGAACCGTCTCAAAGCTCTCAAAATGTACTCTGGAAAGGTGACGAGAAAGGAATCAAATAATATATTCATGGAAGATACTGGAGGGCCAGGTTCCCCAATTTACACAGGAGAATAACAACATACTGGAGGGAAAGAGAATAGAGGTCCACCAGAGGTCCATCAGAGGTCCACAGCTGTTCAACACCCTTCCAACAAGCATTATAAATATTGCCGGAACGAAGGTGGATGTATTCAAGAGGCACTTGGACAGGTTCTTGCTGGAAATGCCTGACCAACCAGGCTGTAGTGGACGCTCCAAGCAATAGTCTGTTGGGCCAAGTTATCACAAGTCGAGCCTGGCCTCGGGCCGGGCTTGGGGAGTTGAACTCCCACAGCACTCCAGGTATGTTCCTCCTCATGTTCATTCTCTGTTTTTCGATTACCTCCTTCCATTCCCATCTTCACACCTTGTTTGTCTTTTATCTTTGTCTTCTGAAGACCAAACCACACATCAGAAAATGGAGAAACAACGTTTCGGTCCGTTCTGGACCATTTTAAAGGTCTTTGTCTTCAACATAATTTGCATCCCCATCCTTCCTCTTCTGCTCCTCCTCCTCCCTTTCTCTTCTCTTTTCTACTCTTCTTGCCTCCCATTCGTGTTTTCCTGTCTTCTCCTCCCTCTGTTCTCTCCTCCATCTCAGGAGTAGCCAGTCTGGCCAGCCCACAGCATGAGTCACAGACACAACAAAGAAGAAGCAGTGACGCCTCCCAGTATAGCTGGGCATCTGGAGCATATTCAGGGCATCTGGAGCATATTCAGGGCATCTGGAGCATATTCAGGCATATAGAGCATAATGCTAGGCATGTACAGCATATGGTGGGCATGTGGAGCATATGCAGTTGTAGAAGTGGGCAAGTCTGCGGAGCATTTGTAACTACTGGAACGTATGGAGCATATATAGTAATTGTGTAGAGAATATATATAGCTGTTGGAGCATATATCGAGTACTGGAACAGGTGTTGGAACACTTGGGGCAGCCTCCAGGCAGGTTGGTGAAAGGGGGAGGGGTGGATATAGTCACTTTCTGGGGGGGGGTGAGGGAGGGTAAGGGAGGGAGCCACTTGGGTAGTGGAGGAGGGAGCGTGGAAGGGTAAAGGGAAAGGGAAACCCATATATAGGACCTGCAGGTTTGTGGAGAAACAAAGACGAGACGTTAGTGTGTGTGTGTGTGTGTGTGTGTGTGTGTGTAGAAGAACGACGGTAATCTATTAAGAGAAATTGCTTAGAAAACGAAAAGAGACGTGTTTTCTCAAGGTGGGGGGGGACCGACCAGATTCGTTTTGAAAGGTGTAACGCCAATCTCTGCCGCAAGGTGGAGCCCACGTGATCCGGTATGTTGTGAAAAAGGCAGGGTGTGTTGAGACTTTTATTGATCGACACAAAAAATATAAAGTGGTTTTGCCTCGTGGTGACGATGAGCGGGGGTTTTGTGGGGAGGGTTTGGGATTGGGGTTTTTGTTTGTTGGGTTGTGTTGGTCGGTATTTCGGGGTTGAAACGGGGCTCTTTCTGGGGGCGTTTGTTGAATTGGATGGGAAACGACATGATCCTCATCATTGTCCTGTACGTGATAAAAACACA
>WNGS01142304.1:8694326-8709373 GCA_020271785.1 Procambarus virginalis | reverse complement strand
TGCATGTTCTGTGGTGTTGATCTCCTGATCTATTGAATATAAAGGCCTGTGTGTTGATCTACATGATTTTTTGATATAGAATGCCTGTGTATTGATCTTCATGATTTATATATATATAGTGCCTGTAATGTGGATTACTGATTTATATATGACATGCCTGTGTAATGAATAATATGATATACGGTGAAGCGATTGCCAGTGATATCTCTTTGAGAGAAAAGTATAGACCTAAAGAAAAGTTCATGATCAAGCGAATGCATTCACAGTAAATATTATTAAGAATAGAGTAAATCTTTTGGTACGGTGAAAAGTCACTGTGAGTGCATTGTGAATAAGATATTGATCGCGAGGCCAGTGAAATCATAAGTATGCCATGTGAATGTTGAATACAGTGTTTTGCGAAAAAGTTAAATAAACGGGGGATCGTGATAGAATTAGAAATCAAGTACTAGTCTGTTCTCACGATCCCGAGGGTCCCGGTCAGCTGACTCTTGACAGGTGACGCGTTGCGCTGCCGGTGTACCATATTGGTGCGCTCCAGATTATTCTGCTATGAATTGAGCAGTTGTCATATATATTATTCCTGATACATTGATGCATATATATTTCTCGTTGTCTTTTAAGTAAAATACCAAAACTCTTGGTGTTTGATATCATCCCCCTCCATTTATCTTGTGACCGTGTAATGAAGTAAAGCAGAGTGACCTGCCTGATACCATATTATTGGAATTTGCTCTTACCACAAATACCACAATTACACCTCACCACTGCAGTATTACTAGACACCTAAAAACACCAGTTGGCGACCTTAAAGGCCTGCGTAAGAGTCTGTGTCGGGGCGGGCCACAGATTGAGGGAACGATCTGTGCCCCCACTCATCTTGCAATTTAAGGCCGGTTGTGAGATTGACTGGGGTACTCTCCGGAGCAAGCAGTGGAGCCTAGAGGATCGAGGGAAGACCCGCAGAACGACGGTGAGTAAGGGTTATTGTCGGAGACTTTATACTATATTGCAAGAGACTCTATAAGATAAATATAGTAACGGAAAATGATGGATACAAATGGTATCATTTTAGTCAGAAAAGATTTGGGAAAATATTTTTTCGAAATAAAGAGTGTTGATTTATAAAACAAATTACTGTGAACGTGGAACTCCTTGCTAGATTGTCTCAATCTAGCCTCAATTGTCTCAATATTGTATCTATATTTGAAAAATATTGAGAAAGTCTGGACAGGAACAAATAGGAGATGCCTAGCATAGGCCGATAGGCTTTTCTGCAGTTTCTCAATTCGTATTCTCTTTAGTTTATATATATTCAAGTTTACCCAATTTCTTGTCATTTCTCTACACAAGTTGACTTACGGTCTATCTATCCAGTAAGGCAGGGGCCTTCTCCATATCACCTAGCCATGCAGCTAAGCAGGAACTATGATAACATAGATATGAATATGTTATCATATGCGTGATAACATAGCAATGAAATGAATTCTGGTAAATATTACTAGACACATGAAAGAGCTTATGAGCTGTACAAATGAGCTGTACTCATTTGCCATCAATATATAATTAGCTTCAATGTGCTTTAGACTGTACTATAAATTATGTGCCCAAGTGATATATGTATTGATATATCAAAATAATAATTCGCAGCTAGCTCAGATTTCTAACTGTTTATATATATATATATATATATATAATATATATATATATAAAATATTATTGCCATTTCATTGTGTCGTGTACTCTGTGTGTTTTGTGCTGTGACTCATACGTCAGGCTGCGAGCAGCCGCGTCCAACAGCCTGGTTGATCAGTCCAGCAACCAGGAGGGCTGGTCGACGACCGGGCCGCGGGGACGCTAAGCCCCGGAAGCACCTCAAGGTAACCTCAAGGTAGGTAACCTCTAGACTGTGGATATGTTCTGAATTAAATATACTGGCAATTATAGTTGCTCTTGATCAGTATTTATATCAAGAATGGTCTTGATTTAAGTGAAAGAAAAAACACTGAAAGGTTCGATCATTCCCTTTCGATAGACAAAATTTGCCGCTTGTTTGGCTTCGAAAGATTTTTGTTATTTTTTGTCATTAGCAAATGGCCCCCCTCCCCCCATTCCTCCTCCCCCTCCCCAATAGTCCTGTATGAGAGCTGTAATGAGCGGGAGACTTCCCGTGGGGGCTCCTAGAGGGGTACCGAGCGAGGGAGACTCTTTCTTCTAGACATTTAAAGGTGAGGCCGAGACATTAGCCGGGGGGGGGGGATGGCCCCGAAGGTTAAGGCCTACTGTACCGAGTCGGTCTGAAAATCCTAGTAGGTTTGCGAGGGAATATCGGGTCTGGCTTGTTCCAAAATGTTCGAACCCTTGACGGAGAGGGTTGGGTCAGGCTTGACGGAGAGGGTTGGGTCAGGCTTGACGGAGAGGGCTGGGCCAGGCTTGACGGAGAGGGCTGGGCCAGGCTTGACGGAGAGGGTTGGGCCAGGCTTGACGGAGAGGGTTGGGCCAGGCTTGACGAGAGGGTTGGGCCAGCCTTGAGGGAGAGGGTTGGGCCAGGCTTGACGGAGTAAAGTCTGGCCCAACTTTCTTTATGTAGTCGTCCAAACCGTTACAAATGCAAGGTATTGTTAAATGTTAAATAAATGTATTGAGCACCATAATAGTGACGTACGTTTTCTAGGCATCAGCCTCGCGGCTGAGTGGACAGCGCTTGGGCGGTCATAGTCCTAATGGCCCGGGTTCGATTCCCGGCGGAGGCGGAAACAAATGGACAGTTTCTTTCAGTCTGATGTTGCTGTTCACCTAGCAGTAAATAGGTGCATTGTGGTTAGACAGCTGCTACGGGCTGCTTAATGGGAATGTGGATATATTTGAATTATAAATAGTAGATAGAGGAAAAAGTAAATTGATTTGAAAGGCGAGGTCCAAGAGCTAATAGCTCGATTCTACAGACACTAATAGTAAATACACACACACACACACACACACACACACACACACACACACAACACACACACACACACACACACACACACACACACACACACTTCCATTTGACGATACAAATACCAGCAGACCAATCTCTTAAGTTGCCAGATATGAGAAATCAATGAGCACGTCTGTGAAATACCGTGTCTCAGCCCTACATGTTATTGGTATTGGCCGCATCCAGAGTCTTCCTGGGCTCTTGTGTGTCGTCTCTGGAGGATATTAAACCTCTGAATAAATATCATTACGAAAGGCTCTACGTTACATTTGAACGAGAATATATATATATATAACGGAAAAAAATATGTTCTCGACTCTTCCGATATTATATAAAAAAAATTATAATAGCTACTTTGTAGGTTTTATTGTGGTCATATTACAGCGGATCAATCATGATTAAGCCAAATATATAATAAAAATTAAATAATAAAATAGAAGTAAAATTGACAGTAATAATTAAGGCGAAAAGAGTGAACGGAGACTCCTAAGGCAGCGTGAGGTGAGGGGGGGGGGGCGGGGTTGTTCTTAGAAGAGTTGGGCGGGAGATGAAGCGTGTCCATGGAGACGGATGCTGGTAACTGACATCCATCAGTTGACATGTCACAACTGCTGCCCCAAGGGGGGGGGGGGTAATTATATGTCAGTCAATGAAATGTCAACTTTTGTGACACAAACCCCCATCAAACTCGATACATGTGCAGGTTATGGACAATATATTTGTGTTCCATAGCTATTAACATTTTAACTTGATTATAAAGTCAACAAGTTTCAAATAATATATTTTAACAGCGGTAGGATATTTTAAACAGGTTGTATGCAAATTTATAATTATAAATCATATAATTGACATAATATTTGATATAATGGAGGCATTGTAAAGACAATAAGGTTGACGTCATACGTCAGGCTGCGAGCAACCACGTCCAACAGCCTGGTTGACCAGTCCAGCAACGAGGAGGCCTGGTCGACGACCGGGCCGCAGGGGTCGCTGAGCCCCGAAATCACCTCAAGGTAACCTCAAGGTAAGGTGGTGTGGCGGATGGTTGTTACCAAGCGGTAACAACCTAATCGCCTCGTTCGAGGGAGGCGTAGCCTAGAGAGCACACACACCAATTCTTATCGTCGTTACGGTACTAAACTGTCCCCCGTAATCTTTGAGAACTCACCATAAAGATACGCTAGCAAGTTGCCCCCACTACGCAGACACGTCGTCTAGGTGCGGTACTGTGTGTGTGTGTGTGTGTGTGTGTGTGTGTGTGTGTGTGTGTGTGTGTGTGTGTGTGTGTGTGTGTGCCCGTGCCCTCACAGACAAGCTCAATAACTCTCTTGCTGGTTTGTTGCAGGAAAGAATATTTTTGCGTAACTACACACAGGAATATATAGTTGAGTTTACCAGCTGGGAGCACCTGTCAAGACTCACGTGGTATTTATCATTAATATCTAATAAACTTATTCTTAATTCGGAAAGTGTTATGAGAACAGGGCTGGTTAATCAAAAATGGATCTTAGTATATTATATATAAATTATCACTAAGGCTTTCTGCGAGTTGCCAAATCTTTCACTGACATTTCACTCTTTCACTCGTATCTTTCTCTTGAAGATACAATTTGCCTCTTGGTAAGATTTCATCTTGTTTATCCCTTACGAGTCAGTAATGGTTTATACCAATGTACTTCAAGATTTAATGGACTGTTCCTCAGATAAACGAAAATATAATTATAATGATTTATTTACATTATGGTGACTGACTTACCCCAGTAAATGATGATTTATTTACTTGTAAGGCGACCAGATAAGATGGCCAACGAGCAAGCCATGCAAGGAATTTGTGATGTGTGGAATGTGGAATTTGTGAAAATTTAACAGGAATTTATGTGATGTGAATTTATTCAATAATTTTTCGCGCCTTTGTTAATTGTAACGCCGTCGGCAGTGTCGCGGTCAGGGCATCGTTGTTCGTGTTCGGCTGGACGAGTAATCGTCACACGGAATGGTTAATGCAGAGACAAGAATGACAATTGCAGCGCCAAGACTGTTGCAAGAATGCAAGTTTTTGCGCTAGGATTTGGTGTAAGATAAGACCACAAGCTCAGCTGCAGTACAAACATACAAGGTAGAACAGGACGCCGTGTAAGTTAGACCACTGGAAGAGTGACTCAAAGGCAAGAAGTATGGATGGGAAGCTTTCTAAACAGGAAGATGGACGGGTAGTAATTATAGAACATAAATTAGACTAGAGGAATGTCCGTAGCGGGGGTTCCGCAGGGCTGGGGTTCTAGTGTCCATAATGTTTATTGAATACAATCTACCTTCAGTTATCTACCTTCTACCTTCAGTTATCTATCTTCTAC
Organism: Procambarus virginalis; assembly: GCA_020271785.1. Taxonomy (NCBI): domain Eukaryota; kingdom Metazoa; phylum Arthropoda; class Malacostraca; order Decapoda; family Cambaridae; genus Procambarus; species Procambarus virginalis. The sequence continues at coordinate 8,704,039 of WNGS01142304.1, read as the reverse complement.
CTTCAGTTATCTATCTTCAACGTCTAGTCAACTATGTTAACATGTTTGCAGGTGATGCGAAGATACTGGGAGGCATATGTGATCAAAATGCTTGCCACATCCTTCAGAACATTATAGGCAAAATAGGCATTTATAGAAGTAATTGGTTAAAGGAATTAAATGCGGACAAATGCCATGTGATGAAGTTGGGGACAAGCGAGACAAAGCCACACCCAAAGTGCTGTGTAAGGTAACACCTTCAAAGCCCTTTTACGACAACGAATATATGGAAGATGGAACCCGAGTCTAGCTCTCTTACTGTAACTAAGATTATTTAAACACACGCAAGCATGAACACGCTCAGAACACACCATAAACCAGCAAGGACACTACAGTATCAGGCCATCTGGTCCGTGCGAACAATTCCAACAAATACCAGCAGGTTCATCCCGGACTTGTTGAATGCCCTGCATGGACGGGTGCGGTGACCTAGCCAGCTGCAGTGCCTTCACGGGCTCACCATTGCCCGTGCTACTTGGAACTTTTTGTTCCCAGTAGCTGAATCTATAACAACAACAACCTGCAGTGCCTTGGAACAACTCCTCTCCCATACCCCTCTCCCTCTAGTCTTTCCTTCTCCCTCAGTTTTCCCAAACCTCTTCCCTCCTGCCTTGTCCTCTCTCCAGTTGCTTGCTTACCAGTCCAGTCAGCACACAACGGAAATCATATTAACATTGGGCCCAACTAGTTCCTATAGCAGTGTGATGAAGTAGAAACCCGCGCTGTTATATAGGAGCGTTTACGTCGCTAGGGTCGCCGAGACACGACCAATGTTTGGCGTGGGAGGCAGGTTGGGCTTGATTGGGCTGGTATGGTGCCCACATCCGACCGCCAACTCGCCAACGTCATCCACTCCCTTTATCTGAATAATGATTCGTCAGATATCGAGAGCAGAGGCTGCATACAATGAGGAGGCGTGTCCTTGGTCGGGCCCCCCGTGTATGGTGATGTAAGGTGCCAGCAGATGCTGTGCCAAGGGTGCTGGGACGTGGGACGATGCTGGGACGTGGGACAATGCTGGGACGTGGGACGATGCAGACCCACGGATGCTGGACGTGGGACCATGCTGACCCACGGATGCTGGGACGTGGAACCATGCTGGACGTGGGACCATGCTGGGACGTGGGACCATGCTGGAATATGGGACGATGCTTGGAGAGAAAGAAAGCTATAAAAAATCAATACTTATCGCATTTGTGTCAATGAGAGTGATTGCTGCGCATCATGTGAGGGTCGCTGGGGAATAATAATTGCGTGCTGTATGGCATGCGACCACCATTCGAATGTGTGTGTGCCAGTTTTACACGACTTTGTGTGATCCGAACACTGTTAACGTATAATACCTTACCTGTTGTGTACCTGATGTCGCGGGGTTCTCTCCCCGTAGCCTGGTCTGGGTCAGCCTTCATGGTGATTGATTGGTGCGTGTGGTCCACACAGGCGTAGGGAACACGTGACCTGTACAGGTTCAAGTATGTTTATGGAGACAAAAAAATACATCTCAAGGGATAGAGTAGCTTAGTCTATTTCTACCCCCCCCCCCCCCCCCCCCCCGCTACACGTGACCGGTCTGGGGCCTTGTCTAAGTCCAAATTTGTTATTGAAATCTATTTCTTTTTCTTAAATACGTTATTATATCATTTCACTTTTATAACTAGTTATAAAAAGCAACTTAAAATCAAAGTTCTCTTCCATTCTGAAAATATTGATATTTTTCTTCTCATTTGGCTATAAAACGGTGTGGTTAAATGTAGAAGTTCTGTCGAAGCTTTAACTATAAGAGACTGTAATATAAAATGATCTTCTAAACAATGCCACCTTATTAAACCTTCGCTGAGCAAAATGTAGCCTTTATATGATAAAATGTCCCGCTCCCCCCCCCCCCCCCTGGTGTACACTACTTTTGTGTTCATTCATGGCTATTGAAGAAGGTAGTTTCCTTCTTTATAATCCAGCTTTGAACAAATATTACAGTCATAAAGTGCCCACATATGTTGATATTTTTGGTCCGTGTAAAAATGTGAAATCGTTAACCCATCCGGTCAATATTTGTGTTCTCCAAGAGCCATAAAATTGTCGCGGTCACCCGTGCTTAAACACCAGATGTAAACACGGGCAGGCGAAGGCCCGCCCGGCCCAAGTTCTCGGCCATATAAACTCGCCTGATCTTGCGCATCCACTACCGCCATTGTCTCGCTCCTCCGACGTAAACAAACCCGAGCTGTAGCCAAGTTCGTAAAATCTGACTTACACACAATAATCGTCGGGGGTCTGGTATTCTGAGTTCATTCGTGTATACATCAGAGTTAATTTACATGATCTGATAGGGGGCGTGTGTGAGGGCCTGGTACGCTTCTTCCAAGACGAAACCCTAGACGGTCTGCACCTCAAAGAACTGTTGCTAGGGGGGGACCCTACATGGTGCTAGGAACCTACGGGTTGAGGGAGTGGCGTCCTATGTGTTGAGGGAGGGGGGTCTATGTGTTGAGGGAGTGGCGTCCTATGTGTTGAGGGAGGGGGTCCTACGGGTTGAGGGAGTGGCGTCCTATGTGTTGAGGGAGGGGGCGTCCTACGGGTTGAGGGAGGGGGCGTCCTACGGGTTGAGGGAGTGGCGTCCTATGTGTTGAGGGAGGGGGCGTCCTACGGGTTGAGGGAGTGGCGTCCTATGTGTTGAGGGAGGGGGCGTCCTACGGGTTGAGGGAGTGGCGTCCTATGTGTTGAGGGAGGGGGCGTCCTACGGGTTGAGGGAGTGGCGTCCTATGTGTTGAGGGAGGGGCGTCCTACGGGTTGAGGGAGGGGGTGGGAGGTATTATTTGGGGAGGTTATATAATTAACTAATGGAATCATTAGATGCATTTCTTGTTTATCTTGGCTGACGAAGGCTCTGTTTAGGGTGCTCACTGGAGGTCTGTTAGGGGTGCTCAGTTGGAAGATATGTAAATGTTCAGATTGATACATACACTTGATTATATTACTTTTCAATTCACACATTGACATAAAGATCCTTACTTTGTGGTTACCTTGTGATGATTCCGGGGCTTAGCGTCCTCGCGGCCCGGTCGTCGACCAGACCTCCTTGTTGCTGAACTGGTCAACCACGCTGTTGGACGCGGCTGCTCGCAGCCTGACATATGAATCACAGTCTGGTTGATCAGGTATTCTTTGGAGGTGTTTATCCAGTTCTCTCTTGAACACTGAGGGGTCGGCCAGTTATGCCCCTTATATGTAGTGGAAGCGTGTTGAACAGTATCGGGCCTCTGATGTTGATAGAGTTCTCTCTGAGTACCTGTTGCACCTCTGCTTTTTAACGGAGAAATTCTGCACATCCTGCCATGCCTCCTGGTCTCATGTGGTGTTATTTCTGTGTGCAGGTTTGGGACCAGCCCCTCTAGTATTTTCCACGTGTAAATTATTATGTGTATATCCCGCCTGCGCTCAAGGGAATACAGATTTAGGCATTTTAGGCGTTCCCAATAGTTTAGATGTTTTACTGAGTGGATTCTAGTAGTAAAGGATCTCTGCACGTTCTCCAGGTCAGCAATTTCTCCAGCCTTGAAAGGGGCTGTCATTGTGCAGCAGTACTCCACTCTAGAGGGCACTTACGTCTTGAAGAGTATCATCAGTGGTATAGCATTTCTAGTGAAAAGTTCTTGTTATTCAACCTGTCATTTTTCTTGTAATTTTGACGGCTACTTTATTGTGTTCTTTAAAGGTAAGGTCTTCCGACATGAGTACACCCAGATCCTTTACATTGCCTTTTCGTTCTGTTATGATTTGACCGAGTTTTGTACGTGGTTTCTGTTTTTATATTTTCATTTTTTTCCATAGCGCATGAACATAAGAACATAAGAACAAAGGTAACTGCAGAAGGCCTATTGGCCCATACGAGGCAGCTCCTATTTATAACCACCCAATCCCACTCATATACATGTCCAACCCGCGCTTGAAACAATCGAGGGACCCCACCTCCACAATGTTACGCGGCAATTGGTTCCACAAATCAACAACCCTGTTACTGAACCAGTATTTACCCATACCAGTATTTACCCATTTACCCATGAGCTGGAACTTATCTTCATTAAACACCATATTATTTTCTGTAACCCACTGAAAGGCCTATTTTACATCTGATTGGAGGTTCGCCGTGTTCTCTTATGTTGTCCACTCTCATGAAAATCCTAGTGTCATCTGCAAAGGATGATACAGTACTATAGATTGTGTTCTTGTCTATGTCCGAAATGAGGATGAGAAAAAGTACTGGAGTAAGCACAGTACCCTGGGGGACTGAGCTCTTCACGGTTGATGGTCCGGATTTTATTTTGTTGACTATTACACATTGAGTTCTGTTAGTCAGGAAATTGTAGGGCCTCTGCCTATTTTTCCGGTAATTCCTTTTGCACGCATTTTTTGTACAATAACACCATGGGCAGTTTTGTCAAAGGCTTTTGCGAAATCTGTGTAAATTTCATCAGCGTTTTTGTTTGTCTTCCATGGCATCTAGTGCCATGTCATAGTGGTCCAGCAACTGTGACAGGCAAGAGATCCCTGTTGTGAACCCAGGCTCTCCGGGGTTACGGAGATCAAAAAATTTTGCTTTTAAGCTTTGGCTCGAGTTTCTCGATTAAGTTTATGACCAGTTCTAAATTTCTGGTTTAATTCCAAATGTTGGAAATATTTATTTTTCCCCCAAACCCCTCAAGTTGCATCAAATTTATTCCTGTCTTGTTGATCTGTGATCTTGTGAATGGAATAAATTGATAAAGCGGATACGAGGAATGTTTTGAAGCAAAAAAAAATGATTAAATCAACGGAGGGAGAAAAGGACTGGTACAATATATAGGTGGAAGATATCAACAGCGGAGAGACAGGGGTAATAAGAATAAACCTGGTGGATGGATATAACGCTGAGGAAGTATGCGAAGGTATGAATAAAAGAGATTCATTATAGGGTATATAAAGTCGCTTGATATAAGGAACTGGTGCAGCGGTTGTAGGGAAGGTCGGCCGAGCGGACAGCACGCTGGACTTGTGATCCTGTGATCCTGGGTTCGATCCCAGGCGCCGGCGAGAAACATTGGGCAGAGTTTCTTTCACCCTATGCCCCTGTTACCTAGCAGTAAAATAGGTACCTGGGTGTTAGTCAGCTGTCACGGGCTGCTTCCTGGGGGTGGAGGCCTGGTCGAGGACCTGGGCCGCGGGGACACTGAAAAGCCCCGAAATCATCTCAAGATAACCTCAAGATGAAGGTGGATACAGCGATTGTGAAACATGTAACGTGTTATTTCAGCACAAACATGCGGTTAAGTAATAATGAAAAGGTATAATTTATATTATATATTTAGTAATATATAGGAAGGGAGTACCACCTCTGGCTGGAAGAAGGGAGACCCATAGCCTTGTAGGAAACCACACATAACGCATTAGAGGGAATGTTTAGATCCCCTCCAATATATAAAATTATATATTTTATATATTTATTTTTCTAGCAAAGAGGTGCCGATACATTTATACAGTACTATGCAGTCTATATACATTTTCATCCTTTCCAACGTACGGGGGTAAGGCAGCTGTTACTGTACATAGTGAGTTATTGAACATACATTCAAAGGTGATTGAAGTGCTTTTATTACAGTAACCAGCTAACATACGTGATATAACTGTCATGGGAGCCGGTCGGCCGAGCGGACATCACGCTGGACTTGTGATCCTATGGTCCTGGGTTCGATCCCAGGCGCCGGCGAGAAACAGTGGGCAGAGATCCTTTCACCCTATGCCCCTGTTACCTAGCAGTAAAATAGGTACCTGGGTGTTTGTCAGCTGTCACGGGCTGCTTCCTGGGGATGGAGGCATGGTCGAGGACCGGGCCGCGGGGACACTAAAAGCCCCGAAATCATCTCAAGATAACCTTGTACAGTAACTCTGTTTTCAACTTGGGTCCAACGTTAATTCGTCCAATCACTTTGGCTGGATGTAGAGCGACGGTCTCGCTTCATGCAGGTCGGCGTTCAATCCCCCGACCGTCCACAAATGGTTGTGCACCATTCCTTCCCCTCCCCCCTCCTCCCGTCCCATCCCAAATCCTTATCCTCTTATCCCTTCCTAGTGCTATATAGTCGTAATACACTTTGATATAGTGCCACTGTGTAAGGGGCTCCGGATTCAAAAAGTTATTCAAAATTAAAGGCATTTTGAATAACTTTGAAGTACAAATGCAATTTTGATGTGTTAATATGTTCAGGCAAGACACCATTCGAGTCGTGGAAATATATTTGGAGGAAACATATCTAGGGATAAGGCGAGATACTGCTGAATGAGACAAATAACATACTGGCATATCTGCCGACTGAGAGTGTACTCACCTAGTTGTACTCACCTGTTGTTGTTGTTATAGATTCATCTACTCGGAACAAGTTCCAAGTAGCACGGGCTATGGTGAGCCCGTAACTTACCTGGCACAGGAGCTGGGCAAGAAGCACGGGCTATGGTTAGCCTCGTGGACAGGAGATGTCTCCCGTGTACTCACCTAGTTGTGCTTGCGGGGGTTGAGCTTTGTCTCTTTGGTCCCGCCTCTCAACCGTCAATCAACTGATAAAAACTGTGTGTGTCCTTCAGTGCGTGTATAATGTGAGGTAAAATAATTATGAGATTGATTGATTGATAAAGATTAAGCCAACCAAGAGGTGGCACGGGCATGAATAGCCCGTAATAATTATGAGGAACATCCTCTGACTATATCGCACTTGGGAAGGTATGAGGACAAGGAGGTGAGGCACGAGGGAAGGAACAGGTGCCCAAAACTACTTGAACCATAGGGCACCGAACGCCGACCCTGCAAGAAGCGAGGCCGGCGCTGTGCTGACCAGTGTACGGGCTTGTGTACTCGCCTAATTGTGCTTGCGGTGGTTGCGCTCTGGCTCTTTGGTCCCGCCTCTCAACCGTTAATCAACAGATGTACAGGTTCTTGATGTGTGTGTGTGTGTATATATATGTGACTGTTTTTTTTCATAGCTTGAAAGTGGACTTTTTGACGCGTGCTTTAAGAATAGGTGAGTGAAGCCATTACAAGTCTCGCAGAGTTAACGAACCACTAACTTTTAGCCTCGACTATAACTCTCAGCTTCCCTACAAAAAAACAATTTGCATGATTTTAAAATTTTTGGTGTGCGTTCGCAAATAGGATGCAAATTTCGATATGTGAAAACATAGAATAAAAATGCCAGCCGTCCCAAAAATGGGTTCACATTGATCGTATCTCAGCTGCAATTCAATTTTATGAGCCAAGTTTCATTTCTTGGTGGGATAGAGGGCGTGGGGGGACGGGTCCCTGGGTATGGCCGAGCCGGAGGATATCAGGTCCTCTGGGTATGGCCGAGCCGGAGGATAACAGGTCCCTGGGTATGGCCGAGCCGGAGGATAACAGGTCCCTGGGTATGGCCGAGCCGGAGGATAACAGGTCCCTGGGTATGGCCGAGCCGGAGGATAACAGGTCCCTGGGTATGGCCGAGCCGGAGGATAACAGGTCCCTGGGTATGGCCGAGCCGGGGGATATCAGGTCCCTGGGTATGGCCGAGCTGGAGGATATCAGGCCCCTGGGTATGGCCGAGCTGGGGGATATCAGGTCCCTGGGTATGGCCGAGCCGGAGGATAACAGGTCCCTGGGTATGGCCGAGCTGGGGGATAACAGGTCCCTGGGTATGGCCGAGCCGGGGGATATCAGGTCCCTGGGTATGGCCGAGCCGGAGGATAACAGGTCCCTGGGTATGGCCGAGCTGGGGGATATCAGGTCCCTGGGTATGGCCGAGCCGGAGGATAACAGGTCCTTGGGTATGGCCGTAGGGTATCAAACTCGTTTCTCTCTCCTGAGGACCTGAGGCATTCTTCGCCAGCAATGCGTAGCCTTGTGTCCAACTTACCTTCACAAAAATTTAACAATGTTTGCTTTTGTTAACGATTTCTTTTTTTTTTTTTTTTAGTAGCGAGTTAGAATGGTGAGGGAATGTTTGCGAGAGCTGAACTGTGGGTGTGTCAGCCAGGTGTTCCTGGTTAACTGAAGCACTCAACAATTTATTTATAGAATTTGTCTTGATTTTATAATTTATTTGAATTTATATGATTTTGATTGCTAAAATATCTTCCAAATTGTATTCTTTAAGAGCTGAGGCTAGAGCGATACATAATAATTTACACTTGGAAAATATTAGAGGGACTGGTTCTAATTCTGCACACGAAAATAACTCTTGGTGAGACCTGGGAGGCATGACAGGAAGTGCAGAATATCCCCGCTGAAAACCAGAGGGGCATTAGGTACGCTGAGAGAGATCTCTTATCAACATCAAGGGCCCAAGACAAGACTTTTTCAACACTTTCTCTCTTCACGTAAGAGGCATAACTGGCCCCCCCCCCCGGACCTCACTGTGTTTGAGAGACCTAGATAAAGTATTCCTGATCAACCAGGCTACGCCAGGCTGCGGACAGCGGCGTCCACCAACCTGGGGCCAGATTCACGAAGCAGTTACGCAAGCACTTATGAGCCTGTAATCTTTTCTCAATCTTGGAGGCTTTGTTTACAATTATTAAACCGTTAATGAGGTCCGAAGCCCCGGGAGGCTGTTTATAACAATCACAACAGTTGATTGGGAAGTTTTCGTGCTTGTAAATTGTCTAATAAATGTAACCAAAGCCGGCAATGATTGAGGAAAGATGTACACGTTCGTAAGTACTTGCGTGACTGCTTCGTGAATCTGGCCCCTGACCACCAACCAAGAGGACTGGTCAGAAACCGTGCCGCGGGGATATTGATCCTCGGAATCACCTCGAGATAACCGCAAGGTTGCCCATATCAGTGTTAATTGGTTAGTGTGCCGTTATTATCCTTGTTCTTTACTTTGGCTGTTAATCATAACAAAAGTTAAGCTGTTGTTTTCACAATTTTATTTACATCGAATGTATTGTATTCGCTGCTGAACATACATCACCGTGGAGTGGGGCCGAGGATGCTCTGGTCAAGCAGACTGTGGAACGCCGCTACTCGCGGTCTGGTGGAGCAACTACAGCCCGAATAATCAGCGATTTCTCGGGAGATTTCAATGCGACCGTAGGTAGGGCGGCAGTGACGTCCTGAACGGCGACACACACACACACACACACACACACACACACACACACACACACACACACACACACACACACACACACACACACACACACACAGCATGGAGCCCGTACCTTGTCAAGCACAAGACGAATCTGGAAAAAGTCCAAAGGTATGCTACTAGACTAGTCCCAGAACTAAGAGGCATGAGTTATGAGGAAAGGCTGCGGGAAATGCAACTTACGACACTGGAAGACAGAAGAGTAAGGGGGGACATGATCACAACCTACAAAATCCTCAGGGGAATTGACCGGGTAAACAAGGATGAACTATTCAACACTGGAGGGGCGCGAACAAGGGGACACAGGTGGAATCTTAGTACCCACATGAGCCACAGAGACGTTATAAAGTATTTTTCAGTGTCAGAGTAGTTAATAAATGGAATGCATAGGCAGTGATGTGGTGGAGGCTGACTCCATACACAGTTTCAAATGTAGATATGATAGAGCCCAGTAGGCTCAGGAAACTGTACACCAGTTGATTGACAGTTGAGAGGCGGGACCAAAGAGCCAAAGCTCAACCA
>WNGS01142304.1:8657305-8672382 GCA_020271785.1 Procambarus virginalis | reverse complement strand
TCAGTGTTAATTGGTTAGTGTGCCGTTATTATCCTTGTTCTTTACTTTGGCTGTTAATCATAACAAAAGTTAAGCTGTGTTTTCACAATTTATTTACATCGAATGTATTGTATTCGCTGCTGAACATACATCACCGTGGAGTGGGGCCGAGGATGCTCTGGTCAAGCAGACTGTTGAACGCCGCTACTCGCGGTCTGGTGGAGCAAACAGCCCGAATAATCAGCGATTTCTCGGGAGATTCAATGCGACCGTAGGTAGGGGCGCAGTGACGTCCTGAACGGCGACAACACACACACACACACACACACACACACACACACACAACACACACACCACACACACACACACACACACACAGCATGGAGCCCGTACCTTGTCAAGCACAAGACGAAGCTGGAAAAAGTCCAAAGGTATGCTACTAGACTAGTCCCAGAACTAAGAGGCATGAGTTATGAGGAAAGGCTGCGGGAAATGCAACTTACGACACTGGAAGACAGAAGAGTAAGGGGGGACATGATCACAACCTACAAAATCCTCAGGGGAATTGACCGGGTAAACAAGGATGAACTATTCAACACTGGAGGGGCGCGAACAAGGGGACACAGGTGGAATCTTAGTACCCACATGAGCCACAGAGACGTTATAAAGTATTTTTTCAGTGTCAGAGTAGTTAATAAATGGAATGCATTAGGCAGTGATGTGGTGGAGGCCGACTCCATACACAGTTTCAAATGTAGATATGATAGAGCCCAGTAGGCTCAGGAATCTGTACACCAGTTGATTGACAGTTGAGAGGCGGGACCAAAGAGCCAAAGCTCAACCCCCGCAAGCACAATTAAGTAAGTACACAACACCACACACCTCTCTCTCTCTCTCTTCTCTCTCTCCTCTCTCTCTCTCTCTCTCCTCTCTCTCTCTCTCTCCCTCCCTCCCTCCCTGTCCCCCCCCGAAAAAGTATTTTGCAAAAGTTTATAATTATATATTGTATAATCTCCATTTTAATCACGTACATTGTTATGATATCTTGGAAATTTTTGCAATTTGTACAAATGAGCTCCATTATCTAAATAAAACCTTTATGGTTTTTGGACGACTTAAAGGCTTTGAATTAGAACATCAGTGGCGGGAAGTCCTCGTGTGTGGGATGTAAATTGTGGCAGTTTTTCTCCTCAAACTCTAAGACTTACAAGCTTCATCTCTTCGAGAGAATGGTGAGAGATTATATATACTGTATACATAAATGTATGCCCTGATTAAAGTGTATATATGTATACATGCAACAGCTTGCAATATATATATTATATATATATATATATATATTAATATATTATATATATTATATATATATATATATATATAATGCATACGGCTAAGGAGAGAAGATGTTCGATAAAAGGTAACTGGCAAGAGAGAGAACATTAGCTAAGCTTATCTAGCAAGACAAGGATGGACTAGCGAGAGAAACTCAATTTCTTTCGCGTGCATGTGTCGCCTCTGGGAGTGTATTATGCTGGAATAATTACCTGGCGGAGGGAGAACTTTCTGCACCTTCAGCAAGACGTTGCTTGAAAGTAAAAGGAGCCAGTAGCGCCTTATATAGGACTGGAGAGGTCGCGAAGGGGACGGTGAAGGAGGCCGGGGGAGGGGAGGAGGAGGGAAGCAAGACACCTAGGGCAAGCCCGGAGTGTCGGGGGTTCTGGGGAAGGAAGATGTTTAAGATGGTAGTAGTTAGTGGTGATGGAACTCCTGGGGTGGTGGAGACGATGTTCGTTGGGTTGTTTAGTTGATGGTGGTGGTGGTGATGGTGATGGTGGCAACATTGTTAGCATTATAGTTGTCATCGTTGGTAGTGTCAGCAGCAGTAATAATAATGATAGTAGCTGACTGTTTTGGCAAGTGTGTGTGTGGTGACGTTGTGCTACTTGCAGCCCCTTAATGTTTAATGCAGCCGTTGGTCGCTGTGACGAATATATATATATATATATATATATATATATATAATATATATATATATATATATATATATAATATATATATATATATAATATAATATGCAATTGACGATCACTAAACACTGATCATTTGTATGCGGAAAAACCACAAAGAATTGGAGAAAGGGGGGTGAACGTTTCGGCTATATATGTATAATATACAATATATATATTACACACACACACACACACACACACACGTGTGTGTGTGTGTTGTGTGTGTGTACTCAACTAGTTGTGTTTGCGGGGGGGGGGGGGTTGAGCTTTGGCACTTTGGTCCCGCCTCTCAACCGTCAATTAACTGGTGTATAGATTCCTGAGTCTACTGGGCTCTATCATTTCTACATTTGAAACTGTGTATGGAGTTTGCCTCCACCACATCGCTTCCTAGTGCATCCATATGTTGACTACTCTGACACTTGAAAAGTTCTTCCTAACACCTGGTGTGGTTCTCAATCTATATCTTGCTCTTGTTAGGCCCCATTTAGATTATGCAGTTCAGTTTTGGTCGCCATATTATAGAATGGATATAAATTCACTTGAACGTGTCCAGCGTAGGATGACTAAGTTAATTCCCCAAATTAGAAATCTTTCATATGAAGAAAGATTAACAAAGCTTAAGTTGCATTCACTGGAAAGGCGAAGAGTTAGGGGTGACATGATAGAGGTTTACAAGTGGATGAATGGACATAACAAAGGGGATATTAATAGGGTATTAAAAGTATCAACACAGGACAGAACGCGAAACAATGGGTATAAATTGGATAAGTTAGATTTAGGAAAGACTTGGGTAAATACTGGTTCAGTAACAGGGTTGTTGATTTGTGGAACCAATTGCCGCGTAACATTGTGGAGGTGGGGTCCCTCGATTGTTTCAAGCATGGGTTGGACATGTATATGAGCGGGATTGGGTGGTTATAAATAGGAGCTGCCTCGTATGGGCCAATAGGCCTTCTGCAGTTGCCTTGTTCTTATGTTCTTATGTTCTTAACATCCCTGTGGCTCATTTGGGTACTCATTCTCCACCTGTGTCCCCTTGTTCGCGTACCATCAGTGTTAAACAATTTATCTTTATCTACCCTGTCAATTCCTCTGAGAATTGTATAGGTAGTGATCATGTCTCCCCTTACTCTTCTGTCTTCCAGTGTCGTGAGGTGCATTTCACGCATCATTTCCTCGTAAGTCATGCCTCTTAGATCTGGGACTAGCCTAGTGGCATAACTCTGAAATTTTTCCAGCTTCGCCTTGTGCTTGATAAGGTACGGGCTCCATGCTGGGGCCGCATACTCTAGGATTGGACTTACATATGCGGTATACGAGGTTCTGAATGATTCCTTACACAGGTTCCGAAGACAGTTCTGAGGTTAGTCAGCCTTGCATACGCCGCAGATGTTATTCTTTTTGTGTAGGCTTCAGGAGACAGGTTGGTGTGATATCTACTCCTAGATCTTTCTGTCCGTTTCATGTAGAACTTTATCTCCCATTCGATATCCTGTGTCCGGGCTCCTGTTTCCACCGTCTAGTTTCATTACCTTACATTTACTCGGGTTGAACTTTAGTTGCCATTTATTGGACCATTCATTCAGTCTGTCTAGGTCATCTTGTAGCCTCATACTCTCTTCCTCTGTCTTAATCCTCCTCATAATCTTTGCATCATCAGCAAACAATGAGAGAAACGATTCTATACCCTCAGGGAGATCATTTACATGTATCAGAAACAGTATAGGTCCAAGGACTAAACCCTGCGGGACTCCACTGGTTCAAGTATGTTTATTGAGACAAGAAAGAAATTCATCTCAAAGGGATAAAGTAGCTTAGGTTATTTCTACCCCCCTACTCCATTGGTGACGCCTCGCCTCTCTGAGACCTCGCCCCTCACAGTGACTCGCTGACTTCTGTTGCTTAGGTACTCTCTTATCAACGGAGTACCTTCCCTTTCACTCTTGCCTGCATCTCCAGCTTGTGCACTAGCCTCTTGTGTGGTATTGTGTCAAAGGCTTTCTGGCAATCATAAAATATTCAGTCTGCCTCCGCTCTCTTTCTTGCCTGATTGTGTGTGTGTGTGTAAGACTTAAGATTATTTCTTGTAGCGGGTGTTGAGGGGGGGGGGATGGTGTCACTTGGTGTGGACTATCAACCCACTAATGTTTACTGCTGCCTGTAATTTGAATCGAATGAGTGTGGACTGGACGCTGATTCAAGTTGATGTGTGTATGAAAGGAAGTGAGAGTAGCAACGGGATGTGCAGAGAACGCCACTGGACAATAGCACATAGTGACATAGACGAAAAACGCAAGATGTATTTAGCGTTTTATTTCAATATTCTACTGTGTGTGAGAGCATTGTGAATGACACTCGGCGGCTTACCACAGTCTGGACGAGGCTGCCAAGTAGAGCTGTGAGTGCACCATCTTCGTGCATTGCTCCTGCTAATTCATATTTACGTTTAGAAAATTCCCGGGCCATTTGTGTTTATAATACAAACATGTACAGAGTCCTCAACAAACCTCTGCGATGTCTTGGTATAACAGCATTATCAAAGCGGACAACGCCTCAACGTAATGCAAATGGAACGACAAAATTATTTTAAGCCTAGGGAGGAGTGGCAAGTGTTCACTCGAGCCTCCGGCTTTACAGCTTCTCACTCGACCATGACAAAACCATGACTAGAACCTTCACATAGAGAGAGAGATAGAATCCCTGGAAATGGGAATTGAATGTTACACGGCAGAGCCCAAACACCCGTCAAACAAAAGCAGAAACACCTGTCAAACAAAAGCCTGTCACTTAGCCTCGACCTGACCATGTGTCAATAGATGCGAGTTTGTCCGGGGCATTACGACACATTGACAGTGAGCCAAGCTCGCTACTGCTTCAGTTCTGGTTTTCTCATCATCGTCATCTTCGGGAACCGTAAGGAGAGACACTGATCAGAGCAGGTCTTGTGGGGTAGCTTCATTCTCTTCTCATTATGTTTTCCTTTTGGCAAGCGCAAGTCATGAAAAAACGTGATTAACCCGAGACAGGGTTGCTTTATAAGGAGCCAAGGTCCGCGACGGACTGGTTACTCTGCTGCTGCAGCAACGGTGTGACACAGTACTGTGGGACCAGGCAGCGGCAGCAACAACGGTGTGACACAGTACTGTGGGACCAGGCAGCAGCAGCAGCAACGGTGTGACACAGTACTGTGGGACCAGGCAGCGGCAGCAACAACGGCGTGACACAGTACTGTGGGACCAGGCAGCAGCAGCAGCAGCAACAACGGTGTGACACAGTACTCTGGGACCAGACAGCAGCAGCAGCAGCAGCAGCAACGGTGTGACACAGTACTCTGGGACCAGACAGCAGCGGCAGCAGCAGCAGCAACGGTGTTACACAGTACTCTGGGACCAGGCAGCAGCAGCAGCAACAACAACAGTGTGACACAGTACTCTGGAACCAGGCAGCAGCAGCAGCAGCAACAACAGTGTGACACAGTACTGTAAGACCAGGCGGCAGCAGCAGCAGCAACAACAACAGTGTGACACAGTACTCTAGAACCAGGCAGCAGCAGCAACAACAACAGTGTGACAACAGTGTGACACAGTACTGTAAGACCAGGCAGCAGGACGCGCCAAGATTATCGTGCAAATTTCAACATTACCACAAAAAGGGAAGCTGCGCTCATCTGGCTGTGGGCTCAGGGGGACCAAAGAAACGTAGCAGACATGTGGGTCTCTGGAATTCCGTCGCTGGGTGGAGAATGCGACAAGAATCCGGATTCATTTAGCAGACTTACCCACCAAAGGTAAGATGATTTTAACTACTAGGAAATGGTGAACGAATCAGAGAGAGAGAGAGAGAGAGAGAGAGAGAGAGAGAGAGAGAGAGAGAGAGAGAGAGAGAGAGAGACTGAGACTTCCCACATCATGTTTAAGACCAGAGGCCAGATTCACGAAGCAATTACGCAAGCACTTACGAACGTGTACATCTTTTCTCAATCTTTGGCTTTATTATTATTATTAAACAGTTAATGAGCTCCGAAGCACCAGGAGGCTGTTTATAACAATAACAACAGTTGTTTGGGAAGTTTTCATGGTTGTAAATTGTTTAATAAATGTAAATAATGCCGCCAAAGATTGAGAAAAGGTGTACACGTTCGTAAGTGCTTGCGTAACTGCTTCGTGAATCTGGCCCCAGGTTCGTACTTGGTGAGAGCGGGTCGCAGGTGGGCTCGTGTAAAGCGCTGCTTGAAGCCTATACCTCACTAAAATATTCAACCCGTTCTCATCAACAAAGGCCACTGTTCATTCCATGCAGCCGCCAACCCCCTGTTTATGAATAAACAACTCTTACACACGACTAATAACTGATGATGTCCGAACACTTCCAGAACAAATGCTTCGCTCACGTCCTCTGTTCGAACCACAATTATATAAACAGCCAGTCCTCCAAACAGACCCAAAAGTGATTCCATGCACCCGCCAAACCCCCTGTTTATGAATGAAAAGCGGTTTACACACGACTCAAAACTGCTGACGTTCGAACACTTCCGGAACAAGTGCTTCACTGACGAATTTTGTTCGAACCACAACGCTGTAAATGCTTCACCCACGTACTACAAATACAAATAATCGCCAACAGAACCTAAACACCTAACCTATGCCTATATATGCACAATATGCTAATATATTATAATATTAATTTATATTTAAGAAAATTCCTGTTTTGAATGAACGGCATGTTAAAATTTATGAATGCAACTGTAGGGTCGACCGCTGGATGGAATGGACTTGAGTCGAGGACGGGTTGCTGTAAGTGCTTCACCCACGTACTTCAAATACAAATAAGCGCCAACAGAACCTAAACATCTAACCTAACTTACGCCTATCTATATATATATAATTTTTATGTATAATAATATTAATTTATATATGAGAACAAACCAATTTTTAATACACTGTTAAAATTGATGACTGCTTCTGCGGAGGACGGCCGCTGCTTTAACCAGCCTAGTGTGAGGACGGGTTGGTTGGAACCACCACTACTGTTAATGCTTCACCCACGTACTACAAATACAAATAATTACCAAAACACCTAACTTAACGTACGCTTAAATATGCACAATATGCTAATATATAACAATATTAATTTATATCATAGAAAATTCGTATTTTGAATGAATGTTATATTTATGAATGCCTCTTTGAGTTGTCCGCTGGATGGAATGAACATAGCCGGAGTTCGGGTTGAAAATATTATGTATTGAGTTATCTAGGCCGGGTTTTAGGCCTAAGCTGGGCCAACTGGGCATTGATTCCTGACTGTTGCCCTTCCCTCTATTTACCTAGCAGTAATTGGGGACCCGGTTGTAGAGTGAGTGGCGTGTTGTGTTCCAGGGAAAACTGGATGAGGAACTGTGGGAAGGGAAGATTGATTGATGAAGATTAAGCCACCCAAAAAGGGCACGGGCATGAATAGCCCGGAGGAGCCGGGTCGGCCGAGCGGACAGCACGCTGGACTTGTGATCCTGTGGTCCTGGGTTCAATCCCAGGCGTTGGCGAGAAACAACGGGCAGAGTTTCCTTCACCCTATGCTCCTGTTACCTAGCAGTAAATAGGTACCTGGGTGTTAGTCAGCTGTCACGGGCTGCTTCCTGGGGGTGGAGGCCTGGTCGAGGACCGGGCCGCGGGGACACTAAAAGCCCCGAAATCATCTCCAGATAACCAGATAGCCTCTAAGACTACGGGAAGGCACGGTGCAAGCCCACTAACAACAGTCAGCAGTCTGCCGCTGTGCCCACCTGTGTCAACAAAGGGTTGTGATGCAAGGTGACGGGATAATGAGATCACCTGCATAATTCGGGCAAGGTAGGGTGTCGGGTAAGAAGGGCACTTGTCAGGTGGGATGTATCCGAGCTGGGATTCATGTGGCATTTGTCTGTCCACTTGACGCACACTTGGCACTCACTCGCTGCCCCGTGTCATGCTGAGTTTAAACTCACTTTTCGGGCACCTGGCGCGAGCACAATGTCGTCAAGTAGTTACATGTCCCGAGACAAGCATTCACTTGTCAAGTCCTTAGTGAAGGACAAATTGGTCTTGAAAGATGATGACAAATCAACATGGAAAATAATGACTTGAAGCAAAGATGTTCAGGTTTCGTAAGTAATTGCGTAAATGCTTGAATTCTGCCCCTAATCCTTACACAATGAGTAAGAGGCTACAGCACTGGACCCACTCGGAAGCAATTTAAGTAATGGTAATGCGTTATACCTTCTCAGGCTTGTGCTTAGTTACTGCATCTCGTGACGGTATTATTTTTTCAGGTTAGTCATCTTTCAAGACCAGTTTGGTATTCATCCAGGACTTGACATACGAGTGCTCATCTTGCCGATGAAGCTAGTGGGTGTCGCGCCAAGTGAATGCAGAGAGACCTTAAATTCATCATTACATGGCCAGCAGGTGAGTTCCAAATGAGCTCAAAGTGAGCACCACGTGGATGTCAAGTCAGTGTCAAGCATACGTGTTCGGCCTCGTCAATCCTCGTTTTGATATTGTGTCAAGACTCGCCAGTGTTTTAATCAACAATTTCTTCCCTCCACGCGGGATGATGTAAACACCTGCTCCTTCCCCACTACCAGGTGTGTCGCTGCTGGATGTGGTCAGGGTGAAGTCACTCAGGGGTGAAGTCACTGAGGGGTGACGTCACTCGGGGTGACGTCACTCGGGGGTGAAGTCACTCAGGGTGTTGGTGGTCGTAGGGATGGTCATTATGCTAACCTGTGTTGTGTACTCACGTAGTTGTGCTTGCGGGGGTGGGCCTTGCTCTTTGGTCCCGCCTCTCAACCGTTATATGTACTGGTGTACATATTCCGTGTGTGTGTGACTGGTGGTGGTAGACACCCCGGTACCCGTCGACTGCATCGGCTCAGTACTCGACGTGAATTAAAGTTTCTTTGTTGGGACTTATCTAAGGAGAACTAAATCCTTGTTAGAACTACCCAAAGTGAATTAAGTCGTCTTTGTTAGAACTTCCTAATGTGAATTATATGTTTGTTAGATGGCTACCCATAGCCCCAAACATTCAGCAAGCAACAGTCTAGACTGACAGGTAAAGGATCCAGTAGATCCATTCGCCATGTCTTCCAGGGAAATGGACAGAATTTCCGTAGCCCTGACTGCTCTTAAGATGGGTAAGCGGAGGATTCTGGAATTGGTGGTAAGGCAGATGTCTAACTCAGCCATAATTCCAATAATACTAGAGTGTTCCTGACGGGAAACATTGGTGTCGGAAACCTCATTAAACAACGCTAAAGAAATCAGGATAGGTACAGGTCATCGATCTCAATTTTGTGTTGGAATTGCCCCGATCAGCCTGGCTGTGATAGCCATGTGTTTTCCTTGAGAGGTTATCTTGATTTCGGGGCTTAGNAACCTCTTCCCTCCTGCCTTGTCCTCTCTCCAGTTGCTTGCTTACCAGTCCAGTACAGCACACAACGGGAAATCATATTAACATTGGGCCAACTAGTTCCTATAGCAGTGTGATGAAGTAGAAACCCGCGCTGTTATATAGGAGCGTTTACGTCGCTAGGGTCGCCGAGACACGACCAAAGTTTTGCGTGGGAGGCATGGTTGGGCTTGATTGGGCTGTATGGTGCCCCACATCCGACCGCCAACTCGCCAACGTCATCCACTCCCTTTATCTGAATAATTGATTCGTCAGATATCGAGAGCAGAGGCTGCATACAACTGAGGAGGCGTGTCCTTGGTCGGCCCCCCGTGTATGGTGATGTAAGGGCCAGCAGATGCTGTGCCAAGGGTGCTGGGACGTGGGACGATGCTGGGACGTGGGACAATGCTGGGACGTGGGACGATGCAGACCCACGGATGGGGGACGTGGGACCATGCTGACCCACGGATGCTGGGACGTGGAACCATGCTGGGACGTGGGACCATGCTGGGACGTGGGACCATGCTGGAATATGGGACGATGCTTGGAGAGAAAGAAAGCTATAAAAAATCAATACTTATCGCATTTTGTGCCAATGAGAGTGATTGCTGCGCATCATGTGAGGTCGCTGGGGAATAATAATTGCGTGCTGTATGGCAATGCGAACACCATTCGAATGTGTGTGTGCTCAGTTTTACACGACATTTGTGTGATCCGAACACTGTTAACGTGATAATATCTTTACCTGTTGTGTACCTGATGTCGCGAGGTTCTCCCCGTAGCCTGGTCTGGGGTCAGCCTTCCATGGTGATTAATTGGTGCGTGTGGTCACACAGGCGTAGGGAACACGTGACCTGTACAGGTTCAAGTATGTTTATGGAGACAAAAACATCTCAAAGGGATAGAGTAGCTTAGTCTATTTCTACCCTCCCCCCCCCCTACACGTGACCGGTCTGGGGCCTTGTCTAAGTCCAAATTTGTTATTGAAATCTATTTCTTTTCTTAAATACGTTATTGTATCATTTTCACTTTTTATAACTAGTTATAAAAGCAACTTAAAATCAAAGTTCTCTTCCATTCTGAAAATATGATCTTTTTCTTCTCATTTGGCTATAAAACGGTGTGTTTAAATGTAGAAGTTCTGTCGAAGCTTTAACTATAAGAGACTGTAATATAAAATGATCTTCTAAACAATGCCACCTTATTAAACCTTTGAGTAAAATGTAGCCTTTATATGACAAAAGGTTCCCCCGCCCCCCCCCCCTTTCGCTGAGTAAAATGTAGCCTTTATATGATAAAATGTTCCCCGCCCCCCCCCCCCCCCTGGTGTACACTACTTTTGTGTTCATTCGTGGCTATTGAAGAAGGTAGTTTCCTTCTTTATAAATCCAGCTTTGAACAAATATTACAGTCATAAAGTGCCCACATATGTTGATATTTTTGGCCCGTGTAAAAATGTGAAATCGTTAACCCATTCCGGTCAATATTTGTGTTCTCCAAGAGCCATAAAATTGTCGCGGTCACCCGTGCTTAAACACCAGATGTAAACACGGGCAGGGCGAAGGCCCGCCCGGCCCAAGTTCTCGGCCATATAAACTCGCCTGATCTTGCGCATCCACTACCGCCATTGTCTCGCTCCTCCGACGTAAACAAACCCGAGCTGTAGCCAAGTTCGTAAAATCTGACTTACACACAATAATCGTCGGGGGTCTGGTATTCTGAGTTCATTCGTGTATACATCAGAGTTAATTTACATGATCTGATAGGGGGCGTGTGTGAGGGCCTGGTACGCTTCTTCCAAGACGAAACCCTAGACGGTCTGCACCTCAAAGAACTGTTGCTAGGGGGACCCTACATGGTGCTAGGAACCTACGGGTTGAGGGAGGGGGCGTCCTACGGGTTGAGGGAGTGGCGTCCTATGTGTTGAGGGAGGGGGCGTCCTACGGGTTGAGGGAGTGGCGTCCTATGTGTTGAGGGAGGGGGCGTCCTACAGGTTGAGGGAGTGGCGTCCTATGTGTTGAGGGAGGGGGCGTCCTACGGGTTGAGGGAGGGGCGTCCTATGTGTTGAGGGAGGGGCGTCCTACGGGTTGAGGGAGTGGCGTCCTATGTGTTGAGGGAGTGGCGTCCTATGTGTTGAGGGAGGGGGCGTCCTACGGGTTGAGGGAGTGGCGTCCTATGTGTTGAGGGAGGGGGCGTCCTACGGGTTGAGGGAGGGGCGTCCTATGTGTTGAGGGAGGGGCGTCCTACGGGTTGAGGGAGTGGCGTCCTATGTGTTGAGGGAGGGGCGTCCTACGGGTTGAGGGAGTGGCGTCCTATGTGTTGAGGGAGGGGGCGTCCTACGGGTTGAGGGAGGGGGTGGGCGGTATTATTTGGGGAGGTTATATAATTAACTAATGGAATCATTAGATGCATTTCTTGTTTATCTTGGCTGACGAAGGCTCTGTTTTAGGGTGCTCACTGGAGGTCTGTTAGGGGTGCTCAGTTGGAAGATATGTAAATGTTCAGATTGATACATACACTTGATTATATTACTTTTCAATTCACACATTGACATAAAGATCCTTACTTTGTGGTTACCTTGTGATGATTCCGGGGCTTAGCGTCCTCGCGGCCCGGTCGTCGACCAGACCTCCTTGTTGCTGAACTGGTCAACCACGCTGTTGGACGCGGCTGCTCGCAGCCTGACATATGAATCACAGTCTGGTTGATCAGGTATTCTTTGGAGGTGTTTATCCAGTTCTCTCTTGAACACTGAGGGGTCGGCCAGTTATGCTCCTTATATGTAGTGGAAGCGTGTTGAACAGTCTCGGGCCTCTGATGTTGATAGAGTTCTCTCTGAGTACCTGTTGCACCTCTGCTTTTTAACGGAGAAATTCTGCACATCCTGCCATGCCGGATGGATAGGGAGCCGGTCGGCCGAGCGGACAGCACGCTGGACTTGTGATCCTGTGGTCCTGGGTTCGATCCCAGGCGCCGGCGAGAAACAATGGGCAGAGTTTCTTTCACCCTATGCCCCTGTTACCTAGCAGTAAAATAGGTACCTGGGTGTTAGTCAGCTGTCACGGGCTGCTTCCTGGGGGTGGAGGCCTGGTCGAGGACCGGGCCGCGGGGACACTAAAGCCCCCAAATCATCTCAAGATCTCAAGATGCCTCCTGGTCTCATGTGGTGTTATTTCTGTGTGCAGGTTTGGGACCAGCCCCTCTAGTATTTTCCACGTGTAAATTATTATGTGTATATCCCGCCTGCGCTCAAGGGAATACAGATTTAGGCATTTTAGGCGTTCCCAATAGTTTAGATGTTTTACTGAGTGGATTCTAGTAGTAAAGGATCTCTGCACGTTCTCCAGGTCAGCAATTTCTCCAGCCTTGAAAGGGGCTGTCATTGTGCAGCAGTACTCCACTCTAGAGGGCACTTACGTCTTGAAGAGTATCATCAGTGGTATAGCATTTCTAGTGAAAAGTTCTTGTTATTCAATCTGTCATTTTTTCTTGTAATTTTGACGGCTACTTTATTGTGTTCTTTAAAGGTAAGGTCTTCCGACATGAGTACACCCAGATCCTTTACATTGCCTTTTCGTTCTGTTATGATTTGACCGAGTTTTGTACGTGGTTTCTGTTTTTATATTTTCATTTTTTTCCATAGCGCATGAGCTGGAACTTATCTTCATTAAACACCATATTATTTTCTGTAACCCACTGAAAGGCCTATTTTACATCTGATTGGAGGTTCGCCGTGTTCTCTTATGTTGTCCACTCTCATGAAAATCCTAGTGTCATCTGCAAAGGATGATACAGTACTATAGATTGTGTTCTTGTCTATGTCCGAAATGAGGATGAGAAAAAGTACTGGAGTAAGCACAGTACCCTGGGGGACTGAGCTCTTCACGGTTGATGGTCCGGATTTTATTTTGTTGACTATTACACATTGAGTTCTGTTAGTCAGGAAATTGTAGGGCCTCTGCCTATTTTTCCGGTAATTCCTTTTGCACGCATTTTTTGTACAATAACACCATGGGCAGTTTTGTCAAAGGCTTTTGCGAAATCTGTGTAAATTTCATCAGCGTTTTTGTTTGTCTTCCATGGCATCTAGTGCCATGTCATAGTGGTCCAGCAACTGTGACAGGCAAGAGATCCCTGTTCTGAACCCAGGCTCTCCGGGGTTACGGAGATCAAAAAATTTTGCTTTTAAGCTTTGGCTCGAGTTTCTCGATTAAGTTTATGACCAGTTCGAAATTTCTGGTTTAATTCCAAATGTTGGAAATATTTATTTTTCCCCCAAACCCCTCAAGTTGCATCAAATTTATTCCTGTCTTGTTGATCTGTGATCTTGTGAATGGAATAAATTGATAAAGCGAATACGAGGAATGTTTTGAAGCAAAAAAAAAAAAATGATTAAATCAACGGGGGGAGAAAGGGACTGGTACAATATATAGGTGGAAGATATGAACAGCGGAGAGACAGGGGTAATAAGATAAACCTGGTGGATGGATATAACGCTGAGGAAGTATGCGAAGGTATGAATAAGAGATTCATTATAGGGTATATAAAGCCGCTTGATATAAGGAACTGGTTCAGCGGTTGTAGGGAAGGTGGATACAGCGATTGTGAAACATGTAACGTGTTATTTCAGCACAAACATGCGGTTAAGTAATAATGAAAAGGTATAATTTATATTATATATTTAGTAATATATAGGAAGGGAGTACCACCTCTGGCTGGAAGAAGGGAGACCCATAGCCTTGTAGGAAACCACACATAACGCATTAGAGGGAATGTTTAGATCCCCTCCAATATATAAAATTATATATTTTATATATTTATTTTTCTAGCAAAGAGGTGCCGATACATTTATACAGTACTATGCAGTCTATATACATTTTCATCCTTTCCAACGTACGGGGGTAAGGCAGCTGTTACTGTACATAGTGAGTTATTGAACATACATTCAAAGGTGATTGAAGTGCTTTTATTACAGTAACCAGCTAACATACGTGATATAACTGTCAGGTTGATATAACTGTCATGGGAGCCGGTCGGCCGAGCGGACATCACGCTGGACTTGTGATCCTGTGGTCCTGGGTTCGATCCCAGGCGCCGGCGAGAAACAGTGGGCAGAGATCCTTTCACCCTATGCCCCTGTTACCAAGCAGTAAAATAGGTACCTGGGTGTTTGTCAGCTGTCACGGGCTGCTTCCTGGGATGGAGGCCTGGTCGAGGACCGGGCCGCGGGGACACTAAAAGCCCCGAAATCATCTCAAGATAACCTTGTAACTCTGTTTCAACTTGGGTCCAACGTTAATTCGTCCAACCACTTTGGCTGGATGTAGAGCGACGGTCTCGCTTCATGCAGGTCGGCGTTCAATCCCCCGACCGTCCACAAATGGTTGTGCACCATTCCTTCCCCTCCCCCCTCCTCCCGTCCCATCCAAATCCTTATCCTCTTATCCCTTCCTAGTGCTATATAGTCGTAATACACTTTGATATAGTGCCACTGTGTAAGGGGGCTCCGGATTCAAAAAGTTATTCAAAATTAAAGGCATTTTGAATAACTTTGAAGTACAAATGCAATTTTGATGTGTTAATATGTTCAGGCAAGACACCATTCGAGTCGTGGAAATATATTTGGAGGAAGCATATCTAGGGATAAGGCGAGAT
>WNGS01142304.1:8559254-8573606 GCA_020271785.1 Procambarus virginalis | reverse complement strand
ATCAGGAAGGATTCTTAAGGATTAAAATAAATACTCGGATCTAAAGCCAGAGGTGCTCATTACCATCATGACGTCAGGAAACCCCACATCATTCAAACCTGGCCATTGGCCACATGTTCAGGAACTGCACAAACTGAGCTTTTTCAAACTATATGAAACCTCTGGAGAATGCTGCCCCGGCAATGAACCTTCGCTTTGAAGAGCACAAGCAAAATAAAGCTAAAAATGTCCAAATGTATGCAACTAGGCTTTCATCCTAGTACAACTGAGCTATGAAGAAATAAAAATGGAACTGCACAATCACCACGGTACACGATAGAAAAATCACAGAAGGAAATGATAACGACATAGAAGATTGTGCTAGGAATTGACCAGATATACATGTCACAGTGTGAAGAACACTAGGACGAGGGGACATGCATCAAAACTAGACAGCAATGACTCGGAAGTAAAAAAGAACTTCAACGTAAGGGTCAGATACAAATGCAACGGATTTGATGTCAAAACTAATCGATACGCAATTTTACAAGAGAAAATTACAAAAAACGTTTGCCATAAACTATTGTCATAAGTTGTCGCTTGATCCTTCTGAATGTCACATCAGGTGGGCACCATTGCGGGTCGTACACCAAGAGCGGGGGGGGTGGGCGGGGGGGGGGGTGGGGGGGGGAGGGTTCGCACCCTTCAAGCATCAAGCTTGGGTGGAGTGCACAATTAAGCTTCGTAAGTCAATAATAAGACAGAACTTAAATATACGTTGAAGTTACAGTAACTACGCCCCTTCTACATAAATGACACAAAATGATGTGTTGCGACATATGTTTCTCTCTCTCTCCCTCCCTCTCCCCCAAGTCAAATCCTTACCTCTCTCCTAGAAACGGTTTTTTCATATATAATTCGTAAACCTTCGTTATTAATGATCGTCTCTTCCAGCATTTCGTTCAGAGTCTTGCATCTTTCTCAGGGCGTCTCTCTCCATGTATTTGTAACTCGATAGTTGGTCAGGGTTTTTAGCGAGGCACAGGCACGGCTTAGTGTTTACATCCCGTTTTCTGTCGAGGATAAATGCAGTGTTTAAAATGTACGTGTTCATTTATTACATTTAGAAATGTTGAGTTATTTGTCAGAGAAGCGTGAAGAAAGCTTCATTCAAGCATATTGGAAACTATAAATTATATATTTGTTCGTTTTGGATTGAAAATATATTTATTTTCCGTTGAAGCTAGTGAAACGGTTAGATTTTAGCATTGTGGGCTTCAGTGCGGAATTACCGAGTAATTTATTGCCTGCAAGACATAAATATATATTATGACTTTTTGTAGTTCACGCAATAATATATAGTTGAAGTAAAGTATAGTACTCTCAAATTATATAAAAAGTAGATTGCATATTAACAACTCTATAACATTTATATGTTCTCGGAAAAAAATATATAAATACACGTATTAAACCATAATATGTACTTAAAAGCTGGATGGAGAAAATTCCAGCATAGCCGGTCAGTCAGTCAGTCAATGCTTTGGTCTGTGATTTATAGAAGGGGGGAAAAGCAATGATATAGTGAATAGTGTGTGATAAAGGTGTAGTGGTGCTGATTACAGGGTCCGGATCATGGAGGGAGGACGTGGTGAGGGAGCCAACAAAGTCTAGCAACCAAATTACCCAACGAACTAACCCAGGCAGTGGTGGGTTCAGGCATCTCGCCCGAAGCCACCATAGTGTATAAACACAGGTGGAATGTATATTGATTCCGTGAGGTGGGGAGTTGTGGTTGACTGATGATACGCCTGCTGGCCTTCACCAAAAAAAAATGGTGGGTATAAAATAATAAATAAATTATATATATATATATAGATATATATATATATATATATATATATATATATATATATATATATATATATATAGTTAAATATGACCGAAAAAGTAAGATTAATAATTCTGACCCGAAATTTCTCAAATTTCTTATGTTTCTTTTATTGTTGATGGTAATTGAAAATCATTTCTCCAATTCATTTTAATCTGACGCGACGCTTGAACCACGTTTCGTAATAACGTATTACATTTTCAAAGAATTTAGTTTTACACACACACACACACACACACACACACACACACACACACACACACCCACACACAACACACACACACCACACACACACAACTGTAACCTGAAACACTTAACAGAGTTTTAATTAATGCTAACCTAAACAGCTGTCTATATACTCGCATTTAGTGAGGTGATGTTGAAACAGTTTTGTATGAGGTAAACAAACTTTTGACCTACACAAGACAGAACACATCATGGCTATAAATTGGATAAGTGAAGGGAAGAATGGAGTAACTGCAAAAGGCCTATTGGCCTATACTTCCTCTTGATGCTTCTATTTGGTACGGAGTCTTGAAGTGGGTAAAAATAAGGTGGGCATTAATTGGCTGTTGTTGCGGTGTTTGCCTTTTGATGTGTAGTGCCTCGCAGTATGTCAGCCGCCTGCTGTATATCGATGATTTCTGTGTTGGTTTGTTAAGACCTCTCTGGTGATGGGTCTGGTTGTGGGAAGAGATTATATGTTCCTTAATGGAGCCCTGTGCTATGCATTGTTATAATATATATATAATATTATATATATATATATATATAAATTATATATATATATATATATATATATATATATTAATGACTCACAGCTGAAAGAAACATAAAGAGTATTCAGAGAAGACCTTGTGGGTTCTCACTGAACACTTAACTTTCCTTCTAACCCACCCCTGTTCTTTTAACTTATATATATATATATATAACAAAATATTATATATATATATATATATATAATAATATATATAATATATAATATATATATATATATTAATAATATATATATATAATTTGTACCTAATAGCAAAGACGTACTACTCAGCCTAGTATGCAAGGGCCGATTTGCCTAATAGGCAGAGTGATTTTCGTTATTTTAAAAAAGATTGTTTACAATTTGTTTATTTGAATAATATTATATTAAGACATAAATTAGTTTAAGTTCGTTAGTTTAGGTACGTTAGATAGATTAGATAGATTTGGTCATATATCTACGTTAGTTTTAAATTAAACAAAATTAAATCATATAATGTAATGGAAAGCTTTATCATTTCATATATATTTTTTTTAGAAAAATATACAACTGGAAAATTGGCTTATTAGGGCAAATCGGGCCTTGCATAGTTGACCAAGTAGTGCGTTCTGGCTATTAGGTACAACACACACACATACACCATACATACATACAACTATGGGTACCACCTCAATTGCAATTGTGTGGACCCATAGCCTCGGAGAAGGAATGAGTGTTCAGAGAAATATATAGAAATTATTCGTATGGTGGCGTGTTAGGAGGTGAATTTGTGGCCAGCAAGTGGTAGGCCAGACTTTTGCCCTCTCACCTTCCCTGATCCTTTTTTAGGCCTTCCCGGACACATGAAGTAGCAAGTACGCCTGGTACATTATCATATAAATTGCCCACCACATAGTTCGCTTCCCTGACTCTCCAAATAGATGAAATGTTTTTCCCATGTGCGTATTTTCAGTTTATTTTATGTGATCTTGTAAAAATGAGGATGTCAGGACACTTCTTAATATACATGTTTCGAACAAGGTGAATGGGGCAAGGTGATACTGTTGCAACCATTACATTACCGGCAAGGGGTTAGAAGGCGGGGCTGCTGAGCTGAAGATGCAACATGTCCTCTCAAATTTGACGTAACACTCCATCAACGGGCAATTATGATGTGCTGTAAGTTATAGTGGCTCACAAACTCTCGTTTTCTTTGGTCGCTCGTTAGACTAGGTTAGGCTCAGATGTCTTAATACACACATTTCTGTTCGTTGTGGCAGCTGTAGAGGACGGGTTAGGAGCTGGTCAGCCATGTAGGTGAGTATATCACCTGCCAGCGCGAACAATTACCCGTCCACCCCTTGATGCGTCTTGGTTTATAGCTATCGACAGAGGTTAAAATTGTTGTGGTTAATGGAATTAACGCACCTTATGTTAGATGCATCCTTGGACTACTGAGTATCGTCAGGCTTGTAATTTGAGTAGGTTGGTCTGGGTTCGTACCCTCGTGACTTAGCGAAACCGCTTCAAATTAGACGTTTGTTAGATCGTGAGAACAGCAGAGTACCGGAGTGGGTACTCGACAGAACTCTTAAAAGAGATGGGAAATATAAAAAAAATTAAAGAATTCATCATTAATAAATGGAATAACAGCTTTCTTCGTTGCCTATGACGCATCAACGCAATTTAAGAAAATAATATTAGGATTCAATTAAAGAAAATAGCGAGTAGTCACCAATAACAACATCATAAGTCTCCGTATAAAAGTGCCAATATTTCATAAGGCGAATGAATAGTCAGGGAGTTAGGAGGGCGTGTAACCTCAAAGTATACAAGTTCAAATTTGACGACTGCTAAATAAGTAGCCTTGTAATGAGTCATTGGAGATGCCCATTGTCGGGGATGCCCATTGTCGGTGATGCCCATTGTCGGTGATGAGGTCAGATGAAAGCGACCCGAGATTGTTGGTGTTAGATGCTGTATATGTATATTGTTAGTGTACAAAATAATGGTCTAGAGTCTATAGAAGATGTTCATCATGACGTGACTGGATTTGAAGCCGTAATGGGTGGTACAACAATGTCCTCAACGCTCCGTTAACCAACGTTGCTACTCTATTGCATCTTTCTTGGTTTTACGACGTTCTATAGTTTGTAAGGGGTGTGAAACCTTATCCCTAGGACGCGTTTCCACATTCTTTTGGCTATGGATAATTGTTATAGAACAATAGTACAGTTTATACATATTGTATATTCTGGTAGCAGTCTTTCTTATAGACATACGTTATTGACTATGACTGGAAGAATGAGATCAATGATTCTAGCATTAATACTCTTTCTTATGTTCATTTCAAAAGGAAGTTGAAAATTTGACAAATTAACTGTAAAATTGTAACCAGTGGTAACCCCTTAACTATTACAGTATTATTTGGCCTGACGCTAACAAATGCATAAGAAATGCACTGAACTTCTCAACATCTTCGGAGGCAGAAGAGAAGTGGAAACATCCTAGCTAAAGCTGCAGATTATATAACCAAAGAAGGATGATGTGAAGTTTGGTGTTGGCAGATCGGTATGTTGGCTCGGATCGGTATGTTGGATCGGTATGTTCTCGAACAGTAGGCAAGATGTGAGTTACGTATTCTGCCTTGGTGTTTACAATGGTAGACGGATATATCTACGTGTTTCCTGGCTCTTGATAGTTGGTTACGTTTTTTTTGTATGTAGTGTCTAATCGTCTGTTGTTGTATCTATTATTTCGGTGATGTTGGTCAGGATGTGTCTGATGCTCTGGCAGTGTGTGCAAGAGACGTATGTCAACTAAGGCCTATATATGCCCACTTAGGCACTGTCAGCCCCCAATGATCTCAGTGTCTTGGCAAGACAACAACATCTCATCCAAGACAATGCACAAATAACAAGGCTCCAACAAAGAACATACTTTTGCATTGTTATGGAAAAGGTGTTGTCTTGCCTAGACACTGAGATCGTTGGGGGCTGACAGTCCTCAAGTGGCCATACATATATAAAGTCATAGTTGACATTCGTCTCTTTCAAGTCGTTTCGCTGGTGTCTGGAGTTTGAACAAGGGTGCGGTTTACTTGCTCTGGTAGTGAATTGTTAGTTCTATCTTCTGGTTAGTGTGAGCAAGGGTCACGTTTGTCAGGGGTCTTTCAGGAATCTCATTTTTGTTCTGTATGCTTGTGAGAATTCAGTTATGCCGAAATATCCACTTTCGTTTTTTTTTCGGTGAATACTTATAGCGTATGTGAATCAATGTAAATGTGTGTTTGTGTGTGTGTATAATATAAATATATATATAAATATATATATAATATATATACATTATATATATATATAATATATATATATATATATATATATATATATATATATATATATATATATATGTCCGGTCGTGATGGTCGAGTGGTTAAGGGATCCTGTACATCTGTTGAAGAGTGCTTCTGGCAGTATGGGTTCGAGTCACTTTTGGGGTGTGAGTTTTCAGTTGCATATATTCCTGGAGACCGTTCAGACTTGTTCGCATATATATATGTATATATAATGTCATGTCTAATAGCCAGAATCGCACTTCTTGGCTTAATATGCAAGGTCCGATGTGCCAAACAGGCAAAAAGATTTTTGTTTTTACAATATTACTTTTTAGATTGGTTCTTTCCCAACAATAATAATCTATTATATATTAGGAGCATGAATTACTGAGTTATATTAGGTTATGTTAGGTTAGAATAGGTGTGGGTATTGCCCCTATCTCTGAGCGAGGGAGAGGGGGCCAGAGGTTTAATATTAGTAAATTGTCTCATTTCAGTAAATTGCTCTAGATTACCCCCCAAAAAATAATGTTGGTAATATAGGATAATGTTGGCATTCATAACAGCTTTGTCACCCCTATATACTGCTCATTTGAATATTATGGTAATAATAATTATCGCATTATATGCAAATAGCCGCCAAAATAACAGTTTTATTTAAATTGGACTGATATGCGTCCCAGTAATATTATAACACCAATTATTAGAAATTTTACTGTTATGTTAGATAGTATTGACTTTAGAGTGATGGGGGGGGCCACTTGAGTTAGACTAGTGTTTGTACTGATATTAGTAGTGCGTTCATTTAGTTAGAGGTAGAACTTGAAATAGTGCTTGAAGATTGCCCCCTCCCTGTCTTCACAAAGATGCCCGTGTACTCACCTAATTGTGCTTGCGGGGGGTTGAGCTCTGGCTCTTTGGTCCCGCCTCTCAACCGTCAATCAGTAGGTCAACATGTGTATTGCTCGGCACGTGTGTGTGTGTGTGTGTGTGTGTGTGTGTCACATTAGTTACTTGGGAGTGAGACACGTGGTGTGGAGTCACGCGCGTTTAGAGTTGGTATTGTGGATGGATTTTAGGTGTGTAGAATGGTGAGGCTGCGAAGCCCGGTGCTTCGCTGCCTCTGTGGGTGTTGTGGGTTCTTGACCAAGTGTGTTTGGTCACGTGTGTTCTTGACCAGGTGTGTGTTGCGTCACGTGGGTTCTTGACCAGGTGTGTTTGGTCACGTGTGTTGTTGACCAGGTGTGTGTTACGTCACCTGGGTTCTTGACCAGGTGTACCTCAGTCAGCTGGCTTAAGACAAACTGAGAGCGCAAGTTAAGATAAAAAAAATCTTAAGTATCCGTAAGATATCTAAGCACTTTTAATCATGCGTTGAAAAGTGCAGGAAATTGTGGATTAGATATGAAGAAAATTATGTTTTCTGTGCAGAATTCTTCCATGCTCTCTCATTACAAAAGGAACAATGGTGAATCGTGTGTTGGGGCAATGAGTTGGTCGAAGAATGAATCATTACAAGTCACGCTAATTGTTTGCGCTGAGCAATGGCCGTGGTAGTGATGGAACAGTGTGGGGAACCTGGTGTAAGAGCCCACGGCGGTCTCCAAGGAGAAGGCTGGCTGGTAAGACAGCTTTGACGCTCCTTATGGCAGTGTGTTGTTTGGATTGATTGTTGCCGCCGAAGGCGGCTAGTTTATTGTGATGTTTGACAGTCATCCTGGCAGTGTGATGTTTGACAGTCATCCTGGCAGTGTGATGTTGGCAGTTATCCTGTCAGTGTGATGTTGGCGGTCATCCTGGCAGTGTGATGTTTGACAGTCATCCTGGCAGTGTGATGTTTGACAGTCATCCTTGCAGTGTGATGTTTGACAGTCATCCTTGCAGTGTGATGTTTGACAGTCATCCTGGCAGTGTGATGTTTGACAGTCATCCTGGCAGTGTGATGTTTGACAGTCATCCTGGTAGTGTGATGTTTGACAGTCATCCTGGCAGTGTGATGTTTGACAGTCATCCTGGCAGTGTGATGTTTGACAGTCATCCTGGCAGTGTGATGTTTGACAGTCATCCTGGCAGTGTGAAGTTGGCGGTCATCCTGGCAGTGTGATGTTTGACAGTCATCCTGGCAGTGTGATGTTTGACAGTCATCCTGGTAGTGTGATGTTTGACAGTCATCCTTGCAGTGTGATGTTTGACAGTCATCCTGGCAGTGTGATGTTTGACAGTCATCCTGGCAGTGTGATGTTTGACAGTCATCCTGGTAGTGTGATGTTTGACAGTCATCCTGGCAGTGTGATGTTTGACAGTCATCCTGGCAGTGTGATGTTTGACAGTCATCCTGGTAGTGTGATGTTTGACAGTCATCCTGGCAGTGTGATGATTTTGATTGTTGCCGCCGAAGGCGGCTAGTTTATTGTGCACCCCATACTCATCCTGTGAGCGGTAGCGCAAAAGCATTACAGAGGGCACAAAAGGTCTTTATCAGACCTCATCTTAGATTATTACATAAACAATTTCATCTATCCTTCACACCTTATAGTTACAATGTCAGCTAGTTACAGAGTAAGTGCTATTTCAAGAGCTACATATTTACAGTAAGTCATCATACATTAATGGTAGGTCTTATCGCTAATACATAATAGTTTGACCAATGGGGACATTACAGAGTCATAGGGGAGCTTCTGTTTCTTGTTAGTCTTCAAAAATACACTACTTGTTTCTGAATCTCGTATGTCGTTCATCTACTGGAAGCGAAATGTGGATACAGTGCAAGTATTTCAGGTAATTTTCCCATGGTAATAAGATAGGTTGCCATATCATACAGAGTGAGTTTAGATCTATCTCTAAATGGCTCAATTTTACTACAATCCAAGATATAGTGTTCTAGTGTGTGTCCCTGTCTTTGTCCACACACTTTACACTTTACTTCATCTAGATCCCTATACAAGCCGAACTGCCAGAGATACTTGTAGCCAAGTCTTATACGAGCTGTGACAACATCTGTTAGTCTACTGACTTTATTACTTGCCCCATACACATGTTTTACTTCACACATTTCAATGTGATGAACAATGGACCTGCTAATTCCAGTTTGCACAGTTCTACTTTCTTCAAATCCATCCAGGAGTTCTCGTCTAATGACACTTTTAAGGGACCTATTTGATAACTCAAGATTCCGTTCAACACTGTCTTTATTTACTGCAGCCTTAGCAAGGGCGTCAACTTTGTCATGTTCCTGCAGGCCAATGTGAGAAGGAATCCACAACATTTTTATATTTACCCTCTTGCTAAGTATTCTTATATATCTACGTCTAGCTTCCAAGACAAGCACGTTATTACTTGATTGCAAACTGTTTATTGCTCGTAGTGAGGAAAGGGAGTCAGAAATAATTAAGCTGTCTACTTCAGTGTTGTCAATAATTTCGAGTGCTACCAGTATCGCTACCAACTCGGCTTGCATAGTGGACGCCCAGTTACTAATTCGGATATTCCTTTCAATTGTGCTGCCATCGGGCTGATGAGCAATAACAGCACTTCCTGCCCTCCCTGTAGCTGTATTGAGTGATCCGTCAGTGTATATTGTCTGTGCAATGTTGTTTTCAGCTTGTATATTGTGAATGTGTTCTATGGTGCTTAATTTAGCAGCAAGCTGAGCATGAGGGTTGTTTGTGATTAGTTTCTTGGTGGGGTATGCAGGGGTCAGGATGTCAAAAGGTACTATCTGCCAGGGTGGAAGGAAGTGCTGAACTCTTTCATCTGTATATACATCATGCAGTCCCATCATTTTAATATGAGTGGCTGTTCTTTGAATCCACTTAGACTCGCTAGTTCCATTTCGTATGTGTTCTAACAGAGCAACTGACACAATGTTGTTTTTGTTATCACGCAGAAGCTTTAGTCCCATCATGAGATTAATTTCAAATATTCTATCTCTAATGCTAAGTATATTTAATTCTTTCCGCATGTTGAGAACTTTGGTAGTTATTGGACAGCCAAGTATAATTCTGAGTGCTTCATTTTGCATTTTTTCAAGTCTATCAATACTTTTGCCATTTTGCAGGACCAAAGCTGGTGCATGATAGTCTATCAGAGACCTTATGTACGCTAAATACAGTGTGATGTTTGACGGTCATCCTGGCAGTGTGATGTTTGACAGTCATCCTGGTAGTATGATGTTGGCGGTCATCCTGTCAGTGTGATGTTGGCGGTCATCCTGTCAGTGTGATGTTGGCGGTCATCCTGTCAGTGTGATGTTGGCAGTCATCCTGTCAGTGTGATGTTGGCGGTCATCCTGTCAGTGTGATGTTGGCAGTCATCCTGGCAGTGTGATGTTTGAGATGAATGTGGAGAGGAGGAGTACGGAGATATATTATTAAATATTTTTTTAATAATAATGTCACTGGTACTTACTGCTTATCTGCATTTGCTAATTACTGTTAATAAAAAAATGACAGAAGATTTTAACTTTGCATCTGTCTTACTGGTTACAAGCATTTATATTTATTGTTTAATGATTTTGTGATTATATTATTGTTTTTTATAAAGTTAATGGAAAATCCAAGTTACACTTCATTATTTTACATTCAATTAGCAATTGAAAACAATAAAAATGTCAAGCTTTTGTAAATTCTGAGAGAGCTCCGGACTTGTCCCAACTGGGAACCACTTATGTAAAGTGTGAGTTACAAGGTGAATTTGTTGTATTATCTAATCCAAATGAGCAACTTATTGTGGGTCTTTAGAGTCTCCAGTAAAGGTTCAGATGATAGCTATCTACTTCACACGAGTAAGAATCGGATTGAGTTGTTTGGCAAGGAAGGCGAGAGAGATCTGTGGTGGTGTTGCCGTAGATGGTTGATATTGCATGTTTGTTGAACACAGACAGGTTGTCTGATCTCACCGTAACAGGTTGTCTCGTGTTGAATTAATTCAAAGCTGTGATGGGATCATCAGCAGGTGTGGAAGGTGACACTTTAACAAATAGAGGAGGAGAAGGGGGGTTCATAGGGGGTGTCTGTCAGCGATGGATCGGACAGAAACTGTTGTGACAGACAGAAAAGGTCACTGATGATGACGCCTCCTGTGAGCCAGTAGGCTACTAGCTGTGAGCCAGTAGGCCTACTAGCTGTGAGTCAGTAGGTCTTCTGCCGTCTCCTTTATTCTTACCTGTTATACACTGAATGGGCAAAACAAAAACTTTTTTAGTAAGGTTTATTACATAACAGTACAGTTACCTGTACTGGTCGATCAGGAGGCCAGTGCAGGATTCGAACATATGCGATCACAGGGAAATTACGGAGTTCGCATGGAATCACTGGAAGAGTTAAGAGGTTTTTTACCAGAACGTTACGGTTACAGTGGGAACACCTCGACCATAGATTACAGAGGTCCACTTTACCAACCATAGATTACAGAGGTCCACCTACCAACCATAGATTACAGAGGTCCACCTTTACCAACCATAGATTACAGAGGTCCACCTTTACCAACCATAGATTACAGAGGACCACCTTTACCAACCATAGATTACAGAGACCACCTTTTACCAACCATAGATTTACAGAGGACCACCTTTACCAACCATAGATACAGAGGACCCCTTACCAACCATAGATTACAGAGGTCCACCTTTACCAACCATAGATTACAAAGGTCCACCTTTACCAACCATAAACGGTTCCGGCAAGATTACCCCTAAGAAAAAAAAGTTTCTATCAAAAATTTCCGGCTAATCTACCTGAATTAAACCTACTTTTTTGTAACTTGCAGCCATAGGGTTGCGTGCATTAGAGCAATGAAGGTAGGTAATTCACCTCCCACAATTGTGGGTAACATCACCCTTATAACTGTTGGCCATTAGGGTGATTATCGCTGTGACCGCTGACTGAGATGCCGAGGATTTCCATTTTTAATATATTTTAATCCCTTATTTATGTTCTCTGGTTTGCAGGTTTTTATTTGGATAAAGGGTAAGGATAAAATGATAATACGGTTTTGTACATTATAGTTGTTGCTAGAAATATCAAGAAAATAAAGTTGTAAATGAATCTGGGATTGGCAGCTATTCTTCATCAATTTCTGCCCAGGGGCAAGAAGGGCGTCATCTTTATTGCGCTGGAGGGCCGGGTGTGCTCGGTTGTCTGGAGGTGGAGTGACCGCTGTGCCTCAGGACAAACCTTTAAATGGTGAATCTGGGTGGTTCCTTGATTTTAATGTCGGGTGTACAGACTTCTGGAGCGTCCAGTGTCAACCTCGGAAGACTTGAAATGTTATCAAAACAATTACAAATAATAGTATTAGTGTTGAAGCATCTTGTCATTTGGAAATGTTTAAAGTTATCATTTCCCTTCGGTTAATGTGCTGAGAAATTCATCACATTTTCATTGCCAAATTTAATAATTTTTAGGCTTTGTTGCCAAGTTTAATAATTTTTAGGCTTTGTTGCCAAGTTTAATAATTTTTAGGCTTTGTTGCCAAGTTTAATAATTTTTGAGGCTACTTGTAAAGTGTGACTTGGAGACAACACCTTCACTACTGTTCCTTGAGCAGTGTGGTAACTCCCCTCTCAGCAGATGTAACGCATGTTTGCTTAAAAGAAGTATTTCCTGGTGAATATAATCATTAATAATCTAATATACATATATTAGATATTAGTTATATTAACTCATTTGAAAAGTAATAAATCTTCATTAAAAACATTCTTAAATGTTTATGCTTCACGAATTTTTTTCTAGGATGTATAATTACTTACTGCGTGACTCGTGGGGGAAGTATTTGTAGATGAAAAATAACGAACATTGTTGTCCTGCTGGTGCCTATTCGCGACAGGGCCTTATTTAGAACCAACTATTTTCAATAGCGTATATTATCTCTCATATTTTGTGAACACATGGTATGAGAGTTAGCCTCATTAAATACCACTTGGTAATTATTCCTTTCGTCTACAGCCTTGCTACCAAACAGTATTTGCCTCGATCCTGTTTTTAATGTAAGATTTATCTAGTTAATGAAAATTGTGATACCGTATGCTCGTCGACAATATCAAATAACCTCTTGCTTATATTCTGCTTGTAAATAACTTTCATACTACTCGTAAGATAACTTCGTTCATCTTTTCGCTTGTCCTTCGCTTCTCAAGGTAATGTGCTATCTTATCTTGAGGTTATCTTGATAGATTTCGTGCTTTTTTTTTGTGTCCCCCACGGCCCGGTCCCCGACCAGGCCGCCGACCCCCAGGAAGGCAGCCCGCGTGACCGCTGGCTAACTCCCAGGGTACCTATTTACTGCTAGGAACCAGGGGCATAGGGTGGGAAAGGAAACTCTGCCATCGTTTTCTCTCCGGCGCCCGGGATCGAACCCGGACCACGAGGATCACGTGCCAGCGTGCTGTCCGCTCGGCCGGCCCCTCCGGGCCCTGCTACAGCCTGACTTCATAGGAAAGGTTCCTAGTACTGGGGAAATGTGTGTTATGCGGTGTAAGGATTTCGAGGGATTTGGTTTTTTCTGAAATATGGTGACGAAAGCTGAAGTGCGGGGCCATATAGTATAGTGCAGAATATTACTGAAGTATAAGTGCAAATATTACTGAATAACATTGCTCTTAATAGTCCATATTTGTCTTCCAGGTTTGGCATCTTATCATAATCACACAGTTAACTCTACACATATCCCCAAACCGGTCATTTGTATGTTAATTTCGTCCTGGTGAAGTCCTGGTCGAGGACCCCTGGCTGGTTGACAGGTTCACCGCAAGTGGTCAGTGCGGACATGAGTCCGAGAGTACCGTGTGATTGGAACCTGACGAAGGTTAACTCCACAGCATTCTGTCTCAACTGTCTTAAGTAATTGTTATAAATGAGTCGAAGATGAATATTCGTAGTATCACCTAGACTCCCCAAATTTAGACAGAGGTTCGCAAGGACTTTTTGTGCCTGGAAAAAACTATGCTGAAATTACGCAATGCAACTTACGAACCTGAACATCTTTTCTCAATCTTTGGCGGCTTGTTTACAAATATTAAACAGTTAATGAGCGGAAAGCACCAGGAGGCTGTTTATAACATAACAACAGTTGATTGGGAAGTTTTCAGCTTGAAAACTGTTTAATATAATGTAACCAAAGCCTTAAAGATTGAAGAAAGATCTACAGCGTTTCGTCAAGTACTTGCTACTGTTGTGAATCAGGCCCAGGTATATTTTGATGGACACAGTGATGACCTAAAGAGATCAGTCGTCTGTTGTAATCTATGTTCTTACACTGGGCAAGTCGAACGTGAAGCCAGAAACGTCTGACTTAACGTCGTTCACTGTTTGTGTTATTTCTGTCACTGAGCGCGACGTGTATCTGTACGTAAGCTTAGCGTAAACATTGATAAAGGCCAGGTGTATAGCTTGAGAGGTCACTCGTTGCCTTGACTCA
>WNGS01142304.1:8512285-8527970 GCA_020271785.1 Procambarus virginalis | reverse complement strand
TTGTATGCCCTGAATGCTTAACTCGTCCAATCTAATTATCCCCTGGGGTACACGACTGACACTGACTCACAATGCTGCCAGTAATATTGTGATTTCCCATGGATATATATATATATATATATATATATATATATATATATATATATATATATATATAGCTTGAGAACCATTCAGGCTTGTTCGCCTGAATGGTTCTCAAGCCAATATGCAACTGAAAACTCCACACCCCAGAAGGATTTGAACCCAGACAGCCAGGAGCACTATGCACCTTGCCGTAACCTCGTACCTTAACCACTATACCACACTGACCGTACAAAAGTTGGTAGTCGTAAGACTATTTATCATTTATTTATAATGTCGACACACACACAACGGATAGTCTCACGACTACCAAGATTTTTGTACAGTCAGTGTGGTCTAGTGGTTAAGGTACTAGGTACGCCAGGGTGCATAGTGTTTCTGGCTGTCTGAGTTCGAGTCCTTCTGGGGTGTGGAGTTTTCAGTTTATATATATATATATATATATATATATATATATAATATATATATATATATATATATATATATATATATAATATATATATATTTATATATATAAATGTTTATATATTTAAATAAACTTTTAAAATAAAGTTAGACATATATACGCACATGCTAAAAGAATAGGGGTGGTAGGAGAAGAAAATATCAAAGTGTTCAGTGAGGATCCACAAGGTCTTCTCTGAGTACTCTTTATTTTCTTCTCAGAGGCTATGGGTCTACTCTTGCACCATGAGGTGGTACCCCTTTTAGGGTATATATATATATATATATTACACAATTATAGGAAACGATATAAATTACAGAAATAAACTATAGAAATAAATTAAAAACAAATAAATCAAATAAGGAATAACTTCCAAGTTAAATGAACATAAGCACTAAGAAATTAACTAGCTACACAACAGGAAACAAAAATTAAAACGCACAACGTAAATAAAACAGTAAAACTGGGGAGAAATAATAAATGTAATTTTGGATCACTAAGCAAAGCAAACGCTGACGAGGAAAACTTCCTTCACTCTCCACAACCCAGGCGTGTTGAGCCGCCCGACACACCCCACACAGTCACCTGCACCACCTAGGTTACAAGTCACATGTATATACACACACAAAACACCACACACATGGTCACCTTCAGCACCTAAGTTACAAGTCACATGTACACACACAGCTCGTCAACGGATTTTAATACCAAGCTAACCTTACCCCAGTATAGCCTAACCTAACCCAACCGAGCCTAACCTAGGCTCGTATACCTCCTAAGCAAACGATGTATACCAATTTTGATATACAGGAAACAAACTTTCCCGAAGAGGCTTGTGGATGATTTGACGACCACACCCCTACACCTGCACCAGCAGCATCAGTAACCACTTCACAAAAGATGGAGCAGTAAAGTGGCAGCAAACACTACCAATATCATTAAATCAAAGTAACCGCGAGTGTTAAAGTAGCTACATAAGTGACAAGCAATTAAATAAATACACATATAAAATATATATAAAAATATGTAAATACACAAGCAACGAAGCAGTACAAACAACAGGCGCCAGCAACGGCGTCCATCGCCCCAAGACGTTTAAGCTGCCTTCAAGTCTAAAAAGTTCAATATGACCCTCAGTCTCCCTAGAACGGCTCTCCCAGGTTGCTCAAGACATCCCGGCTGCAAAACAATCGGGTTCGAACCCTGGGTAGGGCGCACGTACTTAAGTGCTCGTCTCCCTGCTCAGCCGACAGTAATTGGTGACTAACTGTAAACCTATTTCAGGGTCGCATTCCAGGCAAACTTAGTAGAATAAAACTTGAGCTGAACTGTGTTAAGAGCCATAAGATCCCGCTAAGTCAAGCAATCGGCTGCTCCTGTACCTTACCGTGCGATGATTTCGGGGCTCAATGTCCCCCGCGGCCCGGTCCCCGACCAGGCCTCCTGCATACACCTGTGATAATAAATGCCGTTGCCGACATGCCAACACTGGGGTAGGGGCACTCACCTGGTGTGGTGGCCTGGACGCCCACCCTGGGATAATGTCGACACTTACAGCGCCAGGGTATTGATAGGAGACCGACGGGGCGTGAAAAGAAGATCCCGCGAGCGATTACTTGGATTATTTATTCCGTTAATGCACCACTTTCAACGTTCATTTACGAGGGCAGCTAGTGTTTGTGGCACATGCTAAACACACGTCCGTTTCACAAAGCATCGATTGCAATCCGACGATACACGCACATTTAAAGGTTCACTTAACAGAACGCTTTGAAAAAGGTTCACTATCATATACAATCACTTACAACATAACAATTCCTGGTGGTCGGGGTGCACTATACCTCGCCAGGCGGCAAGAGAGCCCCTCCAACAAACACTGCGAGAGTTGGCAGGTGCCGAGACACACTACAGATACACACACACCACAAGTGCTCACAGCAACCAGTCTCTCTCTCTCTGTCTCAACGGAGGCGAGCAGCAGGCGACCTCTCTCCGCCGCGGCCACACGCACACTGACTGTCGTCTCCGTGGAGCTGCTAGCAGCAGCCTCGCGCCCCCAGAGTCTGGCTCGCTGCGCCCTCAGGAGACTGGAGCGGGTGCTGAACTTGCAGGAAGAGGCGGCAGGAGGACTAGGACACAAAAGAGAAGAGGAAGAGGAAGATAAGCGCCTGTTGGGAAGCAACAGCGTTGGTCGAGGTGGTGGGGAGGCGGGGAGACAAATTGGAGGTACAGGTGGGTACCGAACAGGGAGAGGACAGGTAGGTGCCTCAGGTGAAGCTAGAGA
Organism: Procambarus virginalis; assembly: GCA_020271785.1. Classification (NCBI taxonomy): domain Eukaryota; kingdom Metazoa; phylum Arthropoda; class Malacostraca; order Decapoda; family Cambaridae; genus Procambarus; species Procambarus virginalis. The sequence goes on along the minus strand of WNGS01142304.1, from coordinate 8,525,160 downwards.
CTGAGGAAGGAACACACGCTGGTACCCACAACGGGGAGGAAGACAGTTTGCCTCAGGTGAACGCAATCTTAAGGGGCCGTCTCAGCTTTGGAGGTACAGGGAGGGAATGAGGTGGAGGGTAGGGGAAGGTGGAGGGAGGGAATGAGGTGGAGGGAGGGAATGAGGTGGAGGGAAGGGGAAGGTGGAGGGAGGGAATGAGGTGGAGGGAGGGAATGATGTGGAGGGAGAGACAAAGAAGGGCCAGGGAGGGAGAGAGAAGGGCCAGGGAGGGAGGAACAGAGATGGTGACCAGGAAGGACGGAGGAAGAGTAGGGCCAGAAGACACGTATGAAGGAGGGGGAGACATAGCTAGAGGAATGGAGGAAGGGGCAATAGGGAGGAAAATATCATGTGAGTGGGAGAGGAGGACAAGTGCCTCCTGAGTGGGGGCACAGAGGGGGGGGAGGTGTATGGGAGACAAAATAGTTGTAGTGGTGGTGAAGGTGACGACTGCTGATGGAGGCATGGTGGGGGATGGTGACGACAGTGATGGTGGAGGAGAGAGTGACATTTGTGGTTGAGGAGCAGCAGCATCATAGTGGTGTACCGGGAAGACTTGGAGGAGAAGAAGAAGGAAGGAAGGGGTAAAGGGAGGATAAATAGGAGGATGAGGGAGGAGTGAAAAAGACAAGAGCAGACGTGGAAAAGGGTCTTTGGCCTCTGCTGAACAATGAGATGAGCGAGGCTTGTGATCGGACGTTCTAGTGTTCACGTGTGCACGACAGAGGCAGACCAGAGGGAGACAGAGAGAGAGAGGGAGACAGTATAACCGACAATAGCCAGGTCGACCCGGTCTCTTATTTGTTCGTATCATTTTGTCTGTCTGCCGCTGTCTCTCCTGTCTTTGTCTCTGTCCAGGTCTCACCAACACCGCCGTCGTCTTCTACACGTCCTGCTCGTCTCTCCTCTTCCCTGTAACCATCTTGAGTGTATGCTACCTTCATTACTGTAAGGATCTCCGCACTATCTCCTTCCCTCACCCTCCCCATCTCCTACATATACTCTCCCAGTACACATCTTCCCCCCATCTCCTCAACCACCCATTCCATCTCCCCCATCCCTCACATACACCTCCCTCTCTCCACCCTCCCACTATTACCCCCCCCCCCCTCACCCTGTCCAAATACCTTCCCCGTATCCCATCACTAACCAAAAGGTACTCCATTCTAATTTATCTGAACATGCGTTTTGCATGTCAATATTGATTACACTAGTATATTAATGGATGCTAAACTCTACAGCCTTTGGGTGGCACCGACTCTGAAGGGGTATAGAGGGCGACGACACTCGCCATAAGAAACATTTTTAAGCATGCAAAGGTTTAATGAGACTAGCCTCGAGGGCCTATCCTCCAACTGTGGACAGAGACGTTCTCTTTTACAGATATGACTAGAAGGGGCAGCTGATGCTGCGCAGGTCGACGCGGTGTGTGTACTCACCTATTTGTGCTTGTAGGAGGTTGAGCTCTAGCTCTTTGATCCCGCCTCTCAACTGTCAATCAACTGGTGTACAGGTTCCTGAGCCTACTGGGCTCTATCATATCTACATTTGAAACTGTGTATGGAGTCAGCCTCCACCACATTACTACCTAATGCATTCCACCTGTTAACTACTCTGACACTGAAAAAGTTCTTTCTAACGTCCCTGTGGTTCATTTGGGTACTCAGTCTCCACCTGTGTCCCCTTGATCGCGTACCACCAGTGTTAAACAGTTTATCCTTATCTACTCTGTCAATTCCTCTGAGAATTTTGTAGGTAGTGATCATGTCTCCCCCTACTCTTCTGTCTTTCAGCACATTGTTCTTGGCACATTGTTGTGGAATGTTTTCGCCAATAATCTACCGAATGCTAAACATATGACTGACGGGTTAAGAATTTCTCTGATCCAGAGAGATTGGTACTGAAAAAACCATGTAGATCGTTAACTTTTGGGTATGTATACAAATCTTGGCGTCGCCAAAAAGAAGTTAAACAGGAGGTGGCAAGGCTTTGTGACCCAACCGGATCAGAAGACTCTTCCCAAGAGAAGAGAACAGAACACCTGTATATTCCACACTTGGGTCAGATGAGTGACCTCAAACCACACAGCAATTTGTGACCCTCGTCAACCAAAAAATTACAACTGTTTTAATTAACCAGAAACATTCGAGCCCAAGCAACCCACCTAGCATAGCGTAACGATATTTTTTTAACGTAATTTTTTATTTGAATCGGTCGAGTTCGTAAAAAATGCGAAGTATTAGGCGAGAGACGTGCAGGAAGTAACAGCCGATGATTGCTCTCGAACCTTCACGTCGACATCAGAGGAAACGTCTAAATTTATTGAGTAAAAACAGCATCAATATTTGCCTTCGGGAGCCGATGGCAGGTTACCATCTGTGGTTGAGAAAATTAAGACCATACCTTACCTTGAGTATACCTTGAGGTGCTTCCGGGGCTTAGCGTCCCCGCGGCCCGGTCATCGACCAGGCCTCCTGGTTGCTGGACTGATCAACCAGGCTGTTGGACGCGGCTGCTCGCAGCCTGACGTACGAGTCACAGCTTGGTTGATCAGGTAGCCCATGTTGATAACTGGGACTGCATCATGTAACAAGTGGGACAAGCCTACGGATGAGTGATATAAATTTAGTGCTTAGTGATAAAGTAGACATTCTGGAGGAATTCAGTTTGCTTATACAATAACCATGAATAATCAGTGTGAATCCTGCTGAACGTAGCAAGGAACCCTCAAACACTTTACTGGACAAAGACGTGCTTCATACCTTCTTAGCAGCTGAGGTTACAAATATTATGGAAAGAAAAAGTTTAGTTGTTCCATAAATATTCACTTCTCTGGGTGGCTTACTTCCCATCCTTTGACTGATTTGTGGATAAGGTAAAACGCCTATTCTGGCAGGATTGACCATTTCATCAGTCTTCAACCCCGGAAAATGTGAGCGGCATTACTGTTATGTATAAGCCAATGTCCTCAAGTTGACCAAACCACACACTATTAAGTGAAGGGACGACTACGTTTCGGTCCGTCCTAGACCATTCTCAATCGACTTGAGAATGGTCCAGGACGGACCGAATCGAGATAAATCTAAGCTCACTCTGAATGATATGGCAACCTATCTTATTACCATGGATAAATTACCTGAAATCCTTGCACTGTATCCACATTTCGCTTCCAGCAGATGAGCGACATATGAGATTCAGAAACAAGTAGTGTATTGTGAGGACTAACAATAAACAGAAGCTCCCCTATGACTCTGTAATGTCCCCATTGGTCAAACTATTATGTATTAGCGATAAGACCTACCATTAATGTATGATGACTTACTGTAAATATGTAGCTCTTGTAATAGCACTTACTCTGTAACTAGCTGACATTGTAACTATAAAGTGTGAAGGATAGATGTAATTGTTAATGTAATAATCTAAGATGAGGTCTGATAAAGACCTTTTGTGCCCTCTGTAATGCTTTTTGCGCTACCGCTCACAGGATGAGTATGGGGTGCACAATAAACTAGCCGCCTTCGGCGGCAACAATCAAATCGTCGTCCCTTCACTTTCTAGTATGTAGTTTGGTCAACATATTTCAGCCACGTTATTGTGACTCCTCGTCTGCAAATGTCCTCAAGGTTTCCCACTTGCCTCAACTTTATGGCTAACCAGAAGACAACTATTGCAACACAAGACATGGGAGATATAAAATTGAACTTCCTTCAAAACAACCAGATTGTTCTACTTACCCCTCAGGCCGTGCTAACGAAGACAGCATAAGGCACGTAAATCGGCCTTAAAGCCACAACAATCTGAAAAATCAACCCAAAAAAAATAATTAATGTTTGTTTTGTAAATGCTTCCTTAGTTTGCATTTTAATGAAACGGTAACAATAAAGAGAACAGAATAGATCAAGAAAAGTGTATAAACAAGAGGGAAGAACACAAATCTGAAGAACTAAATCTAAGATAACATTGGGGGTGTTCACAAATCACACGGAACAGTTCCCATTGACAATAAGAAAGAAACCCAGGACAGATGACTGACTCATATTGAGGTAACAGCAGGACGAGGTAACGAGGGGCCCACAGGTACTTATGGAAACTACTGATGTAGGGCCAGCCAACGTCTCGCCATGAACGTTGAAAGATTATCTTATCTTGAGGTCATCTTGAGATGATTTCGGGGCTTAGCGTCCCCGCGGCCCGGTTCTCGACCAGGCCTTCTTTTTGTTACACACCTCCAGGAAGCAGCCCGTAGCAGCTGTCTAACTCTCAGGTACCTATTTACTGCTATGTGAACAGACGCATCAGGGTAAAAGAAACCTTTCCCCATTTGTGTCTGCCTCCACCGGGGATCAAACCCGGAACCTCAGGACTACGAATCCCGAGCGCTGTCCTCTCAGCCGTGAGGCCCGCTACGCACAGGCCCTCGGTACACCTTTACCAATTGACTTTAATACTAGACTATAAAGGAGGAGTTACACTGGAGCTGTGAAACAATATTACTGCTGGACACAGAGTGAGCAGGTACGAGGCACTGAAGTACAGAGTAGTATTACTGATAACACAACTTGCAAAGTACTTGAAAACATTACGATAAGAAAACTTAAACTTCCATACAGATTTATAATTGTAAAACAGTTCCAACACTTTAGGATAGGGAAGCTTTAGGAAACCACTTTAGGATAGGGAAGCTTTAGGGAACCACTTTAGGATAGGGAAGCTTTAGGGAACCACTTTAGGATAGGGAAGCTTTAGGGAACCACTTTAGGATAGGGAAGCTTTAGGGACCCGCTTTAGGATAGGGAAGCTTTAGGGACCCGCTTTAGGATAGGGAAGCTTTAGGGAACCGCTTTAGAATAAGGAAGCTTTAGGGAACCGCTTTAGGATAGGGAAGCTTTAGGGAACCACTTTAGGATAGGGAAGCGTTAGGGAACCGCTTTAGGATAGGGAGAACAAATTGACGAGAAGATCATACTTCTAAGCCATCCAGACGTTTTAGGCAGTTCCACATGAACACTATGTGAACTTCAGAAACACGTGACAGTAGCGTCATGAGCACTGATGAGGGTGACAGTGTACCTAACTGACAGGAAGCAGCGAGTCATAGTGACGGAGGTAAAAGCTGGATTGGCAATATTTGGTCGCAAAATACTGCAAGAAGATTACAGCAGCTGTCAAGAAGACAAACAGGATGCAAAGTTGATGGATGGTGCACACACTTAAGGGAAACACCGACTTGAGCCAAGCCAAGAAAACCCTTTTAGTATAATAATACCCAACAATACCCCAAAGATTCACACATATATAGAGTGAGAGGAGTGAAAAATCATTTTCGCGAAAATAATGTAGCTCTTAATCCCCCGAGAAATATGCCAAAAGGAAGAACAAACTTTATTTTAGGCAACTGCCACCAATTTGGGGCCAGCAACTGCTTCCAACGCGTCCCCTGAGGGGTCAAAATGGCCAGAATAGCCATAACTCACCAGCCGCTGGTGATTTGTCTCAAAATTTGCAGAATTCTCAGGTTTCTGTATGCCTTAACTTTTTATCTATTTGTGCAAGATAAAATTGGGCACAAGAGGAGCAGCAGTAGAGGTCAAGGTCATATACAGATGAAGGAAGAAGGAACAGAGATGGAGGGAAAGAGAATAGTAATGAACTGTATGGGCAGATGGCTGACTGGTTGAGTGGTTCACCTGTTTATAGAGATGCATAAATGGATCACCTATGGATATATATGTAGTGATAGATGACCAGATGGATGGGTGGAGGAGTGGGTAAATAGATGGATGGATAAAAGGATGCCAGAATCATCCTCTCTCAGCCCAGACAGTATTTAGGATTCTCTTCACTGCACCAGTACATTTACGGATCACATTCTAGTACTAAAATGTTATTATCAAAATTAAACAGCAGCAGCAGTAGGAACGTGCCGAATTACTCATTCAGCTGAGCTATCAGCATAACTGGGTTCGAACCCATGGTTCACGGATTATTAACATTCGAACCATTTTTTGTCAACACAAATGACAGTGATCACAAATTCTCTCTCGCGATCAAAATTAGAATTGGTATTTTAATAAACGATTTCTCTATCAAACTGCACGAGTCTTAACTATTGGCAGAGACACTCTCCCCCCTCCTTCCCCAAGTGGCTGCAATGTCTGGCTTCCAAGTTATTAGGCATAAAATAGCATTAAAGGCGGGTTGGGTCGGCCCGCTAAACTTAAATGGATTTCCATTGATTGAACTTAAGCTCCGTCAGCCCCGGGCCTCGCTGGCAATGATGTATCCCCCCCCCCCGAGACACTATACTCGGCGCCATACACCTATGCTGTGTATATCTCCAATACGCCCAGTATTATTGCTCGAGCCACTGCCCAACATGTTCCGCCACATCCCATCTCTCTCACACACATTGCAGTCCGTTCTAAAATATCTTCCAGCAACACATCCCGGCTTCTACCTTAACTACACCACCGGCAACATCCTCTCTCTCTCTCTCTCTCTCTCTCTCTCTCTCTCTCTCTCTCTCTCTCTCTCTCTCTCTCTCTCTCTCTCTGCCACCTCCTGCAACAGCCATACTATGCAACACCACTATACACTGTACAGTGCGATACATTGCAACAAAAGTCACAATTCTTCAATAATGTGAAATATAAACCCTGTTTGATTAATCAAATCACGGACCAAATATTTATATTTTGCGAGGCAACTGGCACCCCCTGCCAGCGAGGCAACTGGCACCCCTGGCAGCGAGGCAACTGGCACCCCCTGGCAGCGAGGCAACTGGCACCCCCTGGCAGCGAGGCAACTGGCAACCCTGGCAGCGAGGCAACTGGCACCCCTGGCAGCGAGCAACTGGCACCCCCTGGCAGCGAGGCAACTGGCAACCCTGGCAGCGAGCAACTGGCGCCCCTGGCAGCGAGGCAACTGGCACCCCTGGCAGCGAGGCAACTGGCACCCCTGGCAGCGAGGCAACTGGCACCCCCTGGCAGCGAGGCAACTGACACCCCCTGGCAGCGAGGCAACTGGCACCCCTGGCAGCGAGGCAACTGGCACCCCTGGCAGCGAGGCAACTGGCACCCCTGGCAGCGAGGCAACTGGCACCCCTGGCAGCGAGGCAACTGGCACCCCTGGCAGCGAGGCAACTGGCACTCCTGGCAGCGAGGCAACTGGCGCCAGTTGCCTCGCCAAGAACAAGAGACCCTAGAGCTGCCAGCTTCCTTTTCCAGCGCCTCAGCGTGGCGATACAGAGGGGATATACACACTGCATTCAGGGTTCCTGCCCGCCATCTGAGGAGCTGGAGGAACTCAACAACTTATGATAATCATTCTTGCACCCTATATGTAACTCCTTTTTTTGAAACAAAGTTAAATCAAACGAAAATATATATGCATATATACAAAAGAATGCGGGGGGGGGGGGTAGGAGAAGAAAATACAGCGTTCCGTGAGACTCCACAAGGTTTTCTCTGAATACTCTATTTTCTTCTCCGAGGCTATGGGTCCCTACACTTGAATCAGTGGGGGTGCCCTCACAACTTTATTTAAAATATATAATAGGGGTACTGCCTCTGGTGCAATTGTAAGGACCCATAACGGACAAGGTACGGTACTCTGTGTGTGTGTGTGTGTGTGTGTGTGTGTGTGTGTGTGTGTGTGTGTGTGTGTGTGTGTGTGTGTGTGTGTGTGTGTGTGTGTGTGTGTGTACTCACCTAGTTGTGTTTGCGGGGGTTGAGCTCTGGCTCTTTGGTCCCGCCTCTCAACTGTCAATCAACTGGTGTACAGATTCCTGAACCTATTGGGCTCTATCATATCTACATTTGAAACTGTGGATGGAATCGGCCTCCACCACAACACTACTTAATGCATTCCATTTGTTAACTACCCTGACACTGAAAAAATTCTTTCTAACGTCTCTGTGGCTCATCTGGGTACTAAGTTTCCACCTGTGTCCCCTAGTTCGTGTTCCACCCGTGCTAAAGAGTTTGTCTTTGTCCACCCTGTCAATTCCCCTGAGAATTTTGTAGGTGGTTATCATGTCCCCCCCCCCCTTACTCTTCAGTTTTCCAGGGTTGTGAGGTTCAGCTCCCGTAGCCTTTCCTCGTAGCTCATTCCTCTCAGTTCCGGGACCAGTCTGGTGGCATACCTCTGAATCTTCTCTAACTTCGTCTTATGTTTAACTAGGTATGGACTCCAGGCTGGAGCTGCATACTCCAGGATTGGTCTTACATAAGTGGTATACAGGGTCCTGAACGATTCCCTACACAAGTTTCTAATGGCAGTTCTTATATTGGCCAGTCTAGCATATGCCGCTGATAATATCCTTTTGATGTGGGCCTCTGGGGACAGGTTCGGTGTGATATCGACCCCCAGATCTTACTCTCTATTTGACTCATGCAGGATTTCACCTCCCAGATGGTACCGTGTGTTTAGCCTTCTGCTCCCTTCACCTAATTTCATTACTTTACAGTTTCCAGAGCTGAACTTTAACAGCCATTTTCTAGACCATTCCTCCAGTTTGTCAAGGTCGTCCTGTAATCTTTGTCTATCTTCATCTGTTTTGATTCTTCATATAATTTTTGCATCATCAGCAAACATTGAGAGGAATGAGTCTATACCCTCTGGAAGGTCGTTTACATATACTAGAAACAGGAGATATTATATATATAATATATATATAATATATATATTTATATAATATATATATATAATATATATAATATATATATAATATATATATATATATATATTTATATATTTATATATATATATATATATATATATATATATATTTTTATATATATATATATATATATATATATATATACATATATATATATATATATATATATATATATATTAAATATGACCGAAAAAGTAAGATTAATAATTTTAACATGAATTTTCTCAATGTTTTTTATATTCTTTTTCACTGTTGATGGTAACTGAAAAATCAATTCTCCAAAGTTCATTGTTATTTCTAGTCTGACGCGACACTTGAGCGCGTCAGACGGCCATATACTGCAGGTATGTTGACGACATTTTTACACAGGTACCCGATGTCAGACATCTGCAAGTGCTGAAGGAAGCATTTGAGCAGAATTCCGTGTTGCGTTTCACTTACGAGATGGAGAAGGATGGGAAACTACCCTTTCTAGATGTAACAGTCATGGAAAGGAGCGGAGGTTTCCACACTGCAGTCTACACTAAGGAAACAAACATAGGAATGTGCCTTAATGCCAACAGTGACTGCCCAGACAGGTACAAGAGGAGTGTTGTTAATGCTTATGTCGACCGTGCTCTCAGCCACAGCTCAGGATGGAAGCAAGTCGATGAAGAACTCTGTAGGATAAGGCAGGTCTTAGTCAACAACGGCTTCTCCAATGGTTTCGTTGAAGACATCATAAGAAGGAAGGTGAAACGCCATGCAACCTCTGAAGAGACAACTAACACAACACCTGTACCCCCTATTAGACTATTTTACAGGAACTTCTTTTCCACAGCTCATAAACCCGAGGAAAGGGTCCTGAAAGATATTGTTAATAGAAACGTTATCCCTACAGACAAAAATCAGAAGATACAATTGACGATTTACTATAAAACCAAGAAAACTGCCAACCTACTCATGAGAAACTCTCCAGACACAAAGCAGAACGCTTTGAAAGAGACCAATGTCGTCTATGCCTTCAAATGCCCACTTGGGGACTAAGCCCCAAAGAACTCAGTATATAGGCAAGACAACAACATCTCTTTCCAGGCGATTAACGATGCATAAGCAACAGGGCTCCATTAAGGAACATATAATCTCTTCCCACAACCAGACCATCACCAGAGAAGTCTTAACAAAAAACACGGAAATCATTGATAGATACAGCGATAGCAGGCGGCTAGATATCTGCGAGGCACTACACATTAAGAAGTCAACACCAGCAATCAACAGCCAATTAACGCACAATTATATTCTACCCACTTCAAGACTCCGCTCCAATATAGACGCATCAAGAAATATGGGCCAATAGGCCCTCTGCAGTTACTTCTATTCTTCCCTTTAGCTTATACCCATTGTTTCGTGTTCTGTGTTGAGTTGAAAGTTTGTTTTCACCTCATCCAAAACCATTGTAACATGTCACCTCACCCAAATGCAGGTATAAAAAAGTCAAAGCTGTTTAAACTCNCACACACACACACGAGACAGACCTCCAACACACAGGAGTGCTGCCAAACTACCGCTATGTACAGAGACCCACCAACATTGAGCAAGTAATGAAGACACATCGAGGTTACGAACTTTGCCCTCTGAACCGATCTAGTTACTGTGTAAATAAAGAGAGAAGAGAAGAGAAAAAAATGAACGAGGGTAGCCCCAGGAGGGGAACGACATACCCAGGATGGGCACCACACACCCAAGAGGGGCACCACACACCCAAGAGGGGCACCACACACCCAGGAGGGGCACCACACACCCAGGAGGGGCACCACACACCCAGGAGGGGCACCACACACCCAAGAGCGGCACCACACACCCAGGAGGGGCACCACACACCCAGGAGGGCACCACACACCCAGGAGGGGCACCACACACCCAGGAGGGGCACCACACACCCAGGAGGGGCACCACACACCCAGGAGGGGCACCACACACCCAGGAGGGGCACCACACACCCAGGAGGGGCACCACACACCCAGGAGGGGCACCACACACCCAGGAGGGACACCACACACCCAGGAGGGGCACCACACACCCAGGAGGGGCACCACACACCCAGGAGGGGCGGGGGGGGGGCAGAGTTGGTGCACCGAGCGTCTAGGTAAACAGATCAGGGGAAAGGTGATCCATATAGACCTGTCCCGGTGCCTTCTCTTCATCAGGTAATCCAGTTCAGTTAAGTCAATTCATGACTTAACTAACAAACGTCTGACTTCATCTGTTCCCATTCTTAATCTGCCTCGCCCTCAGGCTGACCCAGCCTTAGGGTCGCGCCATTAGGCTCAGACCTTGGGCTTCTTCTTGAGGGTATCTTGAGATGATTTCGGAGCTTAAGCGTCCCCGCGGCCCGGTCCTCGACCAGGCCTCCTTTTTTGTTACACACCTCCAGGAAGCAGCCCGTAGCAGCTGTTTAACTCCCAGGTACCAATTTACTACTAGGTGAACAGGATCATCAGCGTGAAAGAAACTCTGCCCATTTGTTTCCGCTTCCGCCGGAGATCGAACCCGGAACGTTAGGACTACGAATCCCGAGTGCTGTCCACTCAGCCATCAGGCCTCTCCTGGCGAAAACATGCACTTAAGTTCCTTAAGGAGATAGGGAATAAATTAAGCAAACCAGAGGCCAAGGAGCTGCCAATTTCCGGTTCCAGTGCCTCTGTGTCATCAACCAGGGGAAAATGCCTCTTATACCGTTGACATGCTCTTCCCCCCCCCCCTGCACAGCTGAATGAAGGTTTTTGAAGCGAGTGCCATGTGTTTTATTACATATATAGCCGCAACGTGCGTACGCGCGCATGTGCACACTCGCCTAGTTGAGCTTTGGCTCTTTCGGCCCGCCTCTCAACCGTCAATCAACTGTTACTAACTACTACTAACTCATTTTTTGTCCACACACACACACACACACACACACACACACACACACACACACACACACACACACACACACACACACACACACACCCCAGGAAGCAGTCCGTAACAGCTGTCTAACTCCCAGGTACCTATTTACTGCTAGGTAACAAGGGCATCAAGGTGAACGAAACTCTGCCCATTTTTGTTTCCGCCGGCGCCGGGAATCGAACCCCGGACCTCAGGACTAGGTATTCAGTGTGCTGTCCACTCAGCTTCCACATACAGATCCACATACGTACGTACGTGTACGCGCGCGCGCGCGTGTGTGCGTGTGCGTGTGCGTGTGCGTGTGCGTGTGCGTGTGCGTGTGTGTGTGTGTGTGTGTGTGTGTGTGTGTGTGTGTGTGTGTGTGTGTAAACGTGTGTCTCACACGAGCCAAATATGAAAGTGGTCAAATGGTGGCTGAGTTATAAGAGCAAGGGCTGGACACAGCACAACATAAATAACACACTGCAGATACCCGGCCAACCAATGCGGGTAGCAGGACAACCTTCCTCCCAGTGCTTATATTATAAATGTATACAAGAGCCGTATTTATATATGCTCACCATAGCCCGTGCTACTTGCCCCGCTCCTGTGCCAGGTAAGTTACGGGCTCACCATAGCCCGTGCTACTTGCCCCGCTCCTGTGCCAGGTAAGCTACGGGCTCACCATAGCCGGTGCTACTTGGAACTTGTTCCGAGTAGCTGAATCTATTACAACAACCGTATTTATACCCCCACCTCACCCGTCCTGGAAGCTAATCGATACCAAATACTAATCAACACTATAAATGATCACATTTATACCTTTCAAATAGCACTCTCGTTCGGAAAATTAGTGTAATTTAACATACATATATGATACCCATTTTAGTTCCTTGTTCTCCCAGTTTATCCTTCCGTGAGTGAAGTCCCTCATGATGAGCAGATGGGATCGATTTCTACAGGCAGGCAACTGCTATTTCTGTGATAATCTTGCCTCATACGTAGTCATACTTCTACTCGCCTAGTTGTGCTTGCGGGGGTTGAGCTCTGGCTCTTTGGTCCCACCTGACAACTGTCAATCAACTGTGTGTGTGTGTGTCACGATTAGGAGCTCCTGCAGCTACTCTTGGAAAACCTTCATTATGACGCCATGATTTACAGCTTAACCAGGCTGTTGGAGTGAGAGGCAGTTTCACTGGTCGTATCTTTCTCTCTTTAACTACACTGTCTTCTTGCTAGGACTCTTGGA
>WNGS01142304.1:8484474-8499052 GCA_020271785.1 Procambarus virginalis | reverse complement strand
ATCTAAATGTGATTTATAGCGAAACATGCGGCCGGTGTCACACGAGGCAATTATGGTCGTAGAACCGCTGCTAAAAGGCAGGGGGAACGTGTGGGCTGCAACAATGAATTTCACGGCGCGTGTCTCCCAAGCCCAGCTACAGCGGCAGGAGGAACTAGGCGGTACGACTTGATGCCCAGTTACGACACGGATCCAGTAAGATCTCCAGCTTCTTACATTGGTCTATCTCCCTATGGGTTCCCTGGCAGAATGAGCCCTTTGATATACACTGACCTGACGACTCCACTTTATGCTTCCAATCCAACTTCCGCGAATACACTAATTGTGATAGCCTCAAGTATACGCATTCGCTATTTAATGCAGATAGCATATGCGCCTTTGTCGCTGGCAAACCGAATTGGAAATGTGTTTAGGGAACCAGTTTGATCATGTCAGTGATTAGGGATACCGGAGTGCTACCGCTAAATAAATAATCGACAAAAAAGATGCAGCCATGATTAGGAATATGTATTGTGATACAGAGATAAGATAATTGTGTAGAGACACGCATGCACGAACGCACACACACGCACTAACTAATGGAGATTGCTGGAGACAGGAGACAGGACAGAAGTTACCAAGTGGGCGAAATTATGCCTCTTGAGACAAAATAAACATGAGGGGGTTTACCTTCGGAAATCTCCCAAGTTGTTTGTGAATTCTTAATATCACGTAGGGTAGACTATAAGGGCAATATGCAGCGCAAGTATAGAGGCCTTGCATCATTAAGAAAAATGGAATCGGGGAAGGTTTAAACTCCCGCCACAAGACCTGCCAAGAGTTGTGTCTGAAACTGGTTCTAGAACCACGGTACGCGGACCCATGTTGCTGTCTCTAGTGTGTATATCCTCCAAGGTCGCTCGGTTGACAACGAACCTAGAACATATACCCACTAGAGCAACTTTCGAACGTGTCGTACATGTCATACCTAACAGCCAGAACAGCACTAATTGGCTTAGTATGCAAGATTGGATTTGCATAACAAGCAGAGTAATTTTCGTTATTTTCAAATATTTCTTTTCCAAGTTTATTCAAATTAATATTATTATATTATGATAAAAACATGAATTACTTAGTTCTGTTACTTTTAACTAAAATTTAAACATTACAAATCATGTTTAATGTAATGGAAAGCAAAATAATGTCACAAGGAAAATAAAAAATATATTATTTCAGGAAAATTTGGCTTGTTAGGCAACTTGGCCTATTAAGTACAATAAACACAATACAGTAACCTTGTTATATATAACCCCTAGAGCAGTAACTCTCAGGTCATATTCCTCAACCTTGCCATCTTAAGTGTCGTCAACTTAGGGAGCCGGTCGGCCGAGCGGACAGCACGCTGGACTTGTGATCCTGTGGTCCTGGGTTCGATCCCAGGCGCCGGCGAGAAACAATGGGCCAGAGTTTCTTTCACCCTATGCCCCCTGTTACCTAGCAGTAAAATAGGTACCTGGGTGTTAGTCAGCTGTCACGGGCTGCTTCCTGGGGGTGGAGGCCTGGTCGAGGACCGGGCCGCGGGGACACTAAAGCCCCGAAATCATCTCAAGATAACCTCAAGATAACTCTGTCCTCATTGTGAATTATCATCTAGAAATATCCCAACCATTATAGTGGTAGTTATTAAAACAATTCGTGAAACTAAATTGCCTTATTAAATGCAAGCCAAAAATGCACATTTCAAAGGATCATAAACTTCCATTGGATTTACTGGTCAATTTGGCCTGCGTGCTGGGAATACTAAACTAGGAAACTTGGCAAGACGTTGAGACAGTTTAGGGTGAAGGTCACCCGCTGCTCACTAATGTTGAGACGTCCTCAAGGTAAGGTCAAGGTAGGTCCTCCTTGTTTAGTCAACAGGTCCGTAACAGCACTGAAGACAGTCAACCAAGACGTCCTCCTTGTTTAGTCAACAGGTCCGTAACAGCACTGAAGACACAGTCAACCAAGACGTCCTCCTTGTTTAGTCAACAGGTCCGTAACAGCACTGAAGACACAGTCAACCAAGACGTCCTCCTTGTTTAGTCAACAGGTCCGTAACAACACTGAAGACAGCCAACCAAGTGTGTTGCTGGGAAGGGCAAAAGCACTTGCTGAGCCTCTGTAGATAATTTGTTGTATTTGACAACAACTTTGGGGATCCAGCCACGTGAGGTGCTGCTGTGACGACGCTGTGACGACGCTGTGACGGCGCTGTGAAGCACAAGCATGGATCTGCTTCAAATTGTCAACATTTTGCCTGTCCAGTGTCTCGTCGACCTGATCAGGCGACATTTTTTGCCAGGATTTCGGACATTTTAGAATGCCTAAAATACATTCTTTCCCAGTTTGGAGTTCCTCTCCTGACAGAAATTCCTCCCCAATTCCTCCCCTGGCTAAAATTTCTCCCTTGAGAGCCAAGTGCCTCCCATTTGAGAATCACTGCACTAGAGTAACCTTAGAATACACACACACACACACACACACACACACACACACACACACACACACACACACACACACACACACACACACACACTAGAGCAACCCTACACTACACACTAGGGGAGATCATCAGGGGTATGCGTATCCCTCCACTGGGGTACCCCTCCACGTACCCCTCCTCCCCCCCTCCACTGTACCACTCCACAATAGAGGGAATACAGAGAACATATACAGCACGTATAGACGCGATAAAGCACCTAAATTATTGGGATCGTCTCAAAGCTCTCCAAATGTACTCACTAGAAAGAAGACGAGAGAGATATCAAATAATATACACCTGGAAGATACTGGAGGGCCAGGTCCCAAATCTACACGGTAAAATAACAACGTACTGGAGTGAACGATATGGAAGAAAATGCAGAATAGAACCAGTGAAGAGCAGGGGTGCCATAGGCACAATCAGAGAACACTGTATAAACATCAGAGGTCCACGGTTGTTCAACGTCCTCCCAGCAAGCATAAGAAATATTGCCGGAACAACCGTGGACATCTTCAAGAGGAAACTAGATTTATTCCTCCAAGGAGTTCCGGACCAGCCGGGCTGTGGTGGGTATGTGGGCCTGCGGGCCGCTCCAAGCAACAGCCTAGTGGACCAAACTCTCACAAGTCAAGCCTGGCCTCGGGCCGGGCTTGGGGAGTAGAAGAACTCCCAGAACCCCATCAACCAGGTATCAACCAGGTATCAACCAAGCAACAGCCTGGTGGACCAAACTCTCACAAGTCAAGCCTGGCCTCGGGCCGGGCTTGGGGAGTAGAAGAACTCCCAGAACCCCATCAACCAGGTATCAACCAGGTACCCCAGTTTTAGAACCCCCTGAATTATTGTTATGATAGCAAGGAAAACAAATTAAACATCACGTTACTGGATGATCAAAGATGAGGCATGATCTCGACATGCCAAGTGATTAACATTAAAAAGAAACGATCGAGGGAGCCTGGTGGAAACTGAACGTACAAATGAGCCAGAGGTATTAAACATAACTTCAATACCATGGTAATGGAAGTAACAAGAAAGAACTTGGAGAAGTGGACGCAGACCCCATACCTTGCGGTTACCTTGCTATATAATTTCGGGGCTCAACGTTCCAGAGGCCCGGTCCCCGATCACCCCATACTTGAATCCCAGCGATATATATCGCAAAGGGTTCGATAAATTACAACCTAGCTAATTATGGTTGTGAGGCGGGACTGAAGCGTTGACGCTTAACACCCCAAAGCAAACAGGCGGGTTATAGAGAGCTAGACCTCGCTCCCCCGTAGACAATGATAGGTGAGTACTGACAGGTAAGTACTTTGATGAGTACAAGTGTTTCAGTACACTCACACTATACGACCAAGCTGACAAAGGCGGCGCCCAGGAGCTGATCCTCCCCTCGCCTGAAAGCACAAACAGGTCAATATACAAGCAACCTGTCTTCTGAACGGCTTTTGGGTTAATATTTCCCAACGTACAAATTCAGTCATGACACAGCTGTCTCCTGAATTCACAAAATAAATGGTTGAAATAAGATGAGAGAGCGAGAGAGAGAGAGAGAGAGAGAGAGAGAGAGAGAGAGAGAGAGAGAGAGAGAGAGAGAGAGAGAGAGAGAGAGAGAGAGAGAGAGAGAAAAAAAACAAGTGACTATCTTACATATGAGATAGGAGCCATGCTGAAGGGTGAGGCAGGAGGCAGGAGGCAGAGGGCCGGCCACAGGTCCCTGCAGATCTCACTGATAATCTTGACACATCACCACCCACTTTCTATCTGCCTTCATATTTACGGCTCACATTTGTCTCGCGGGTCAACTGGAATCGCGACCCGAGCCACAAGTGTTCTGACCGCATGCTCGTGTTCTCCTGCTAAAAGGAATACGGTATTTCTAGATCCTTAACAGTCAGTTTAATGCATTTTTTGTTATGGAGAAAACATCATCATCATTATTATTATTATTATTATTATTCAACAAATTCACAAAGGTCTTCGTGAGGATTCGAACCTATGGCCTGGATGTTCCCAGACGCGCTCCAGTTAATTTGTTCGTTGATATATCACCTTATCGTAATTTCTCTGTGTATTATTATTGTTATTATTACTGAGAAAACTGTTCATTAGAAGATATACAGTAATAGGCCAAGAGTAAAAGTGAGAGGAATCCAAAATATGAGAGGCGGGACCAAAGAGCCAAAGCTCAACCCCCCCCCGCAACTACAACTAGGTGAGTACACTGAAGACTGTCAACCCAAATGGTCTTCAGGAAAGTATCACCAACCTGGGCGCCTGCAACACGTCCTCGCAAATTCGTATAGTCAATATTGACTTACTAAATACGTGCATAGGTGATATACTAAACATAATAGTTTACCTTGAAAAGCTTCATAGAAAACACCGACCTTACCTAACCTTGTTAGTATGTTAAGATAAGCATCTTATTGCTTCGTAATTACAATTGTTACTTAACCTATTATAGGTAAAGGTTAAGTAATAATTGTAATTACGAAGCTATAAGATGCTTATCTTAACATACTAACAAGGTTAGGTAAGGTCGGTGTTTTCTATGAAGCTTTTCAAGGTAAACTATTATGTTTAGTATATCACCTATGCACGTATTTAATAAGTCAATATTGACTATACGAATTTGCGAGGACGGGTTGGCGCCTGACAGCTGAGTGGACAGCGCTTCGTGTTCGTAGTCCTGATGTTACGGGGTCGATCCCGGGTGGAGGCGGAAACACAAATGGGCAAAGTGTTCTTTTACCCTGATGCTCTGTTCACCTAACAGTAAACAGGTACCTGGGAGTTACACTGCTGTTACGAGTTACTTCCTGGGGGGGGGGGGGGTGTAACAAAAGAGGAGGCCTGGTCGAGGACCGGGCCGCGGGAATGCTAAGTCCCGAAATCATGTCAAGATAATCTCAAGATAGAACCTCGCCTCAATTCACATGTCATCTTAATCTCACAAGGCTTTGAAGTAACCACGGACAGTATATCACGGTTCACGGTTGTTCAACACCCTTCCAGCGAGCATAAGAAATATTGCCGGAACAACCGTGGACATCTTCAAGAGAAAACTAGATATTTTTCTTCAAGGAGTGCCGGACCAACCGGGCTGTGGTGGGTATGTGGGCCTGCGGCCGCTCCAAGCAACAGCCTAGTGGACCAAACTCTCACAAGTCGAGCCTGGACTCGGGCCGAGCTTGGGGAGACGAAGAACTCTCACAACCCAATCAAGCAGGTATCATGCAGGTACCACGCCTTGCGGTTACCCTGTGCTGGTTCCGAGGACCAACGTCCCAGCGGCCCGGTCTCTGACCACTCTGCTCTGCGTCAAGACTTCTGAAATTCCATATTCATTAAAATTTGCCAAACACTATGACTGACCAAAGCATCACATCGTTGTCATCCCCGACACAAAGCACCAAAGATCGCGCCATTCCACAAAGGAGGTACCAAAGCAGAAACAAAAAGCTGAACACCGATAACACTAACCGCACACATTATAACAAATCTTCGCGTGTTAAGATCACAAAAACACATGGCTTTACAAAACTCATGGAGGAGGGGGAGGTAGGTCAAGAAGGAATGGGTAGATCAAGGCGGGGTAGATGAAGAAGGGGTAGATGAAGGAGGGGTAGATCAAGGAGGGGTAGATGAATTAGAAGTGGTTAGGTGAAGGAGTAAGAGGGAGTAGATCAAAGGGAAAGGGGGGGTAACCAACGATGATTCAGGGTAGATGAAAGAAGACTGAGTAGATGAGACAGGAGGGGATAGATGGAGGAGACTGGGTAGATGACATACTGGTCACCTACCGAATTTCAACAAATACTAGTCTACGAGGAAAAGTGTAACCTAAAGGCCTGGCTTATATTAGCCCTGGTTTATATTAGGCCTGGTTTATATTAGCCCTGGTTTATATTAGGCCTGGTTTATATTAGGACAAGCTGCCCATAAAATGTTGGCCTGACCCCCCCTCCCCCCCTCTGCAATTCCCATCAAAAGCGTGCTAAACTTTTCTCTCTCTCTCGAGTCTCCTGTTCCTTCAGCCGCTTCTACTTTTCATCCTATTCCTTGGAGGATGAGTGAGGGGAATTATACCTCCGAGATGACAGGCGAATTAACAATTGGCTGCCAAATAAATGAAAAATAATCTGGAGTTCGTGTAATCGTTTATTCTAAGGAGCTCGTTAACGGTAACTCTCAGTAAATGTAACGTTCTCTTAAGTCTGTAACACTATAAAAACATAGTGACTTAACTGGTGTAGAGACGAGGTGTTTGTACCGTAAAAAAAAATTGACACAAGAAACACTGAATTGCAGGATCTCTTCTGTTAAGTCAAGAAACTTTGTGAATTACAATTTCATCAACAACGGACTTTGTCAAATGGGGGAAACGACATGTAATTGTTGTTATAACTATATTGATCAGCATGCAGATTTACGGGTCGAGAAACACATCACTTCCGCATATTAGAGCAAGTAAAACTAAAGTTATGCAGCGGACGTCTTTACCATTACGAGGTGGTAGAATAGCGGCGTCTCCAAGAGGGCTTTAGACTGGACCAAGAGAGCTTGATACCTGCTTGATGGGGTTGTGGGAGTTCTTCTACTCCCCGGCCCGGGGCCAAGCTGAGGAACCCTCTTCCCTTCGCGATCCCCACAAGGCGAGGGTTGGGGCCCCTTGCGACTGACCATATGCGGCCTGAAGAGTTCTTAAGGCTGTACGCAGCTGTGACTCCAGGCGTGTATCTGATAGCGCATGATTGACGTGCGCGCGGTCATGCTCACAGTCTTCGGGCCATGCAAGCAAAGGTTACCAAGAGCAGGGAGCCGCGCCTCTATTGTTTACAAAGTGCAGTGTTTACAAAGTGCGGGCGTGTGCCCGTGTGTACACGATAACTTATGCCTGCGGAGTACTGTACCAGAATAATACACACCCACTCTTAAATATACACGTAACCCCAATGGGATATTTTGAGATATACAAATACTTTGCAAAAAAAACTTACAAAATATAAAGTCTGTCATAAGAGCTTCAACGACACAAAAAAGCTGGTCAAGAACTATCCCCTGTGGCCGGCTAATGACAGCCTAGCCTCCATTATTAGTAGCTCTGTCTTCAATTACACCCAAGACACACGTGTTCACTGACCTTCCAAGGTCGGAGCGATCATATCGTAGCGGATAAGTCTGAGAAACACCAGTCGTCTAATATCAACCAATGAACGCTTAAATACACTAATACGGGTTCGTTACAGTGAGGCACTTTCCCTCCCCCAACCAGGGGGTGGGGGAGGGATATGTGAGAGAAATCTGCCTAGTTGTGAGGTACCTGGTTGATACCTGCTTGATGGGGTTGTGGGAGTTCTTCTACTCCTCAAGCCCGGCCCGAGGCCAGGCTTGACTTGTGAGAATTTGGTCCACCAGGCTGTTGCTTGGAGCGGCCCGCAGGCCCACATACCCACCACAGCCCCGGTTGGTCTGGCACTTCTTTGAGAAAACTATCTAGTTTTCTCTTGAAGATGTCCACGGTTGTTCCGGCAATATTTCTTACGGTCGCTGGGAGGATGTTGTGTGTACAAAACGCTAACTCTTCGTTGTACGGACCTCAGAGCGGCCTCGCCGGCTGTCACTGCTCCCAGCTATATGGTCATATGAGAGTGCAACTTGCAACAGGTCTTTAATTAGCCAGCTTCACCCGCTCGTTGAGGCGGCGCTTGCAATAGACCCTTGGAGTGGGTGCTGGAGAGCTTTGGAGGGGGGCGGCAACCTCTCAAGCTTTGCTCAGTTACAATGTCTCAAGGAACTCTAGCTGTTGAATATATAGGTAACCGAACAAGTCTTCCAGTTGGAGCAAACGACAGCTTAATCACGTAAGAGCGCGCGCGCGTGTGTGTATTCACCTAGTTGTATTCACCTAGCTGTATTCATCTAGTTGTGCTTGCTTGAGTT
Source organism: Procambarus virginalis (assembly GCA_020271785.1). Classification (NCBI taxonomy): domain Eukaryota; kingdom Metazoa; phylum Arthropoda; class Malacostraca; order Decapoda; family Cambaridae; genus Procambarus; species Procambarus virginalis. The sequence continues at coordinate 8,490,603 of WNGS01142304.1, read as the reverse complement.
GAGCTCTGCTCCTTCGGCCCGCCTTTCAACTGTCAATCAACTGTTTCTACTACTACTTTTTTTCCCACACCACCCCCCCCCCCACACACACACCAGGAAGCAGCCCGTGACAGCTGACTAACTCCCAGGTACCTATTTACTGCTAGGTAACAGAGGCAATGCATTCCATTTGTCAACTACTGACACTGAAAAAAATCCTTCTAATGTCTCTAGGGCTCATTTGGGCACTCATTTCCACCTGTGTCCCCACATACAAATCATGTGTGTGTGTGCGCGTGCGTGCGTGCGTGCGTACCTGCGTGTGTGTGGGGGTGGGAGAGGGGGTGCTGGCTGACCAAATACAGACGTGCCCTTGATAGATCACTACGCCTGACAGAGCACTTACAGAGACATCTAACTGGAGCCTTGGCAATGTGCACGAGTAATAGTATTTAATGAAGCGGCGCCTGGATGACACCAGGGAAAGTTCTTTATGTGCGTAATGAATAGTTCATCAAGATTAATGGACTAGGATATGATTACTGAGAAACGGGGAGAATAAATCAATTCGAGAAGGATTAATGTGGAACCGATAGGATAAATATGCTAGAATAGGATTACTAGGGAACCGGGCGGATAATTAACACACTGCAGAGAGGCCAGCAGTATATATGGGTCCAAGAAGAGCAGCCAGCAGAGGACCATTTGGTCACCATTTGGTCCGGGAGATATCTCCCGTCACGCAGGGTGCAGTTGCGCCTCCACAGATCTCCAGTATCATCTTTTGATACTGGTAATGACACTTAAAATCTTTGGCCACCACTTATGGGCTATTCATGCCCGTGCCACTTCTTAGGTGGCTTAATCTTCATCAATCAATCAATCATCGTCTCAGCAGAGTCCCTTCCCATCGTCTCAGCAGAGTCCCTTCCTATCGTCTCAGCAGAGACCCTTCCCATCGTCTCAGCAGAGACCCTTCCTATCGTCTCAGCAGAGACCCTTCCCATCGTCTCAGCAGAGACCCTTCCCATCGTCTCAGCAGAGACCCTTCCCATCGTCTCAGCAGAGACCCTTCCCATCGTCTCAGCGGAGACCCTTCCCATCGTCTCAGCAGAGACCCTTCCCATCGTCTCGGCAGAGACCCTTCCTATCGTCTCGGCAGAGACCCTTCCCATCGTCTCGGCAGAGACCCTTCCCATCGTCTCAGCAGAGACCCTTCCCATCGTCTCAGCAGAGACCCTTCCCATCGTCTCAGCAGAGACCCTTCCCATCGTCTCAGCAGAGACCCTTCCCATCGTCTCAGCAGAGACCCTTCCCATCGTCTCAGCAGAGACCCTTCCCATCGTCTCAGCAGAGACCCTTCCCATCGTCTCAGCAGAGACCCTTCCCGTCATCTCAGGATGCTGGATAATACAATCCCACTACATCCACCAGTTGTATAACCTGTAGACAACTGCACGATAAGAATATCCTGACTAAATACAACATCTGAATCGGCTTCTGATTTCCCGAGTAAAACAAATAGCTGTAAGCATATGCTAATTCTGAATGCCCAAATGCTCATGACTATATTAATCACTCGCTGAGGCTGGAGAGAGCACGAGTGCTGGGTTAACATTGAGTGCTAACCATACTAGGATTTGTATCAAAGAAATAACAGAACCCCAACTATGGGGGGAGCCGGTCGGCCGAGCGGACAGCACGCTGGTCTTGTGATCCTGTGGTCCTGGGTTCGATCCCTGGTGCCGGCGAGAAACAATGGGTAGAGTTTCTTTCACCCTATGCCCCTGTTACCTAGCTGTAAAATAGGTACCTGGGTGTTAGTCAGCTGTCACGGGCTGCTTCCTGGGGGTGAAGGCCTGGTCGAGGACTGGGCCGCGGGGGACACTAAAAAGCCCCGAAATCATCTCAAGATATCATCTGAAGATGAAATATGGATGCCAGAGTACACAGTAAATACATTCATTAACAGACCTCAGTTATTGGGAACACTTCAAAATCATTCAAGTTTCCATCACAATTGCAATCAAAATCAGTGAAATGTAGGCGAGGGTGACGCGGGACAAGGTGGTACTTCCCTAAGCCACTATTAAGATGAAAGCAAGAACAAGTGCACTGAGGTATTTTCCCTCACGACACCAGCCTAAGGCTTTTCAACACCCTTCCCCCTAGATGTAAGGATAAGTACACACTTTCAAAGGGCACCTGATCAATCGGACTGTGGTGGCTACGTCGGACTGCGAGCTGCGGCCACCAACAGTCAGGCTGATGAGAATAACAACCAAGGAGAATGTCAATCAGAAACTGGGCCGCGGAAGCAATGACACCCGAAACAACTAAAGAGGGTTTTTACCGATTTATTTTATTCATTTATATATTCAACAGTTCTTGTATCTCGTACAGCCACTAGAACACAGCGTTTCGGACACGTCCTTAATACTAATTTTTCCTGAAATACGGCCCAACGAATCGTTGAACAACCCATTCACCGCTGGGTGAACAGAGGCTACAGCTTAGGACTGGTGCCTAGTCAATCCTCCCCGACCAGGATGCGAACCAAAGTCAAATCGCTCTCGAAGCGCAGGGACGAGTGTTACCAACGCCACGGGGACTAATAAGGTAAACACATGATAAAAGTTTCAATCGTATATTTGATGCACTGATGTGACGAAACTATACTCTACTTATTTACGTAACCAAGGTCTGCTCCTGGAGTATACCTAGAGTATACCTCGAGTACACCTGGAGTACACCTGGAGTATATACCAATTACCGCGAAAGGTGGAACCAATTACCGCGTAACGTGGTGGAGGTGGGGTCCCTTGATTGTTTGAAACGTGGGTTGGACATGTATATGAGTGGGATTGGGTGGTTATAAATAGGAGCTGCCTCGTATGGGCTAATAGGCTTTCTGCAGTTACCTTCATTCTTATGCTCTTATACCTGGATTGAGCTCTGTGAGTTCGTTGACTTCTGCCAACGTGATCCAACAGGCTGTTGTTATCGACCAATGTGGCAAGGACAGGCAATTTACAAGAGTGTCACTTCAAACACACGTAGCGCGGAGGAGAGACTTGGTGACCCGTTCGACCTGTAGTTAACACTGGAGGCATCATGACTATCTTGAGATTATCTTGAGATGATTTCGGGGCTTAGTGTCCCCGCGGCCCAGTCCTCGACCAGGCCTCCACCCCCAGGAAGCAGCCCGTGACAGCTGACTAACTCCCAGGTACCTATTTACTGCTAGGTAACAGAGGGCATCAAGGTGAAAAAAAAACTCTGCCAATTGTTTCTCGTCGGCGCCCGAGATCGAACCCGGGACCACAGGATCACGCGTCCAGTGTTCCGTCCGCTGGGCCACCTACATCATGACATTTCCTTCGCCTAATGCTCAATACGAACTTTAATAACAAAGACGGCAAGAAAAATAAATCACAAATTTCAAATACATTGTAAAATACAGAAATTGTCCTTATGGCGCGGTGTGTGCGTCCAAGCCTCTCCTACAACTATAAGTATGTTGCAAGTTATGAACGTAAGTGAACAACTGTGGAACGTCTGGATATCGCATGCCAAAGTGGGGGAAAATAGCTTATTCCCCACTTTGGATGACCCAATGCCTGAGTGGGGTCAATGTTGCACCTGATTGACTCAGTGCCGGACAGTATGCAGAAGGTCCCGCCTGTCAAAGATTAGCTCCCAAGCCCCGCCTCTGTAGCTTCTGCTTGATATAATGATTCTCATTCCTCATGTTTATTGTGACATTTAACGACAGTATTTCCCAGTCACTTAATTAATATTCACAATCTCTTATCGTATCCCATTTGTTTGTGACACTGATACGTTGATGATATTCATCCTAACATCTCTCCGACTGACACCTGGGTACAGGTGAAGCCTGATCACATACCCGGCTTGTCGAGTAGAATAACTCCTAGAACCCACTCCAGGTACACTCCAGGTAAAGCTAGCTTCCATGGAGGCCTCAGGTGATACCATCTCTCATTTCCAACATGGTATCTCTTCACTCGTAATTCCTCTTATTATGGTATACACTTATCTTAGAAGGCAGCCCGTGCCTTCGTTCCTCCAAGTGTTAGAGGCTGACTCAACACACTCGCTCAAGGTTAACAAGTACTCCCGAATACCGCCTTGTAGGGTATGGATCTCATGACATTTGCCAGGGTTGAAGTCCAGCAACCATCTCGAACCCGTTCTGAAGTCCTCAGAACCATCATCTTCCCGACATATCTCGAGTCACGCAACTCTTAATTACTGTTCATCAAGTGTTGTTTCTGCCAGACTCCGGTGCCATCCAGTGTTGCCCCTGCCAGACCCCAGTGCCATCCAGTGTTGCCCCTGCCAGACCCCCAGTGCCATCCAGTGTTGCCCCTGCCAGACCCCAGTGCCATCCAGTGTTGCCCCTGCCAGACCCCAGTGCCATCCAGTGTTGCCCCTGCCAGACCCCAGTGCCATCCAGTGTTGCCCCTGCCAGACCCCAGTGCCATCCAGTGTTGCCCCTGCCAGACCCCCAGTGCCATCCAGTGTTGCCCCTGCCAGATTCCAGTGCCATCCAGTGTTGCCCCTGCCAGATTCCAGTGCCATCCAGTGTTGCCCCTGCCAGATTCCAGTGCCATCCAGTGTTGCCCCTGCCAGATTCCAGTGCCATTCAGTGTTGCCCCTGCCAGATTCCAGTGCCATCCAGTGTTGCCCCTGCCAGACCCCCAGTGCCATCCAGTGTTGCCCCTGCCAGACCCCCGTGCCATCCAGTGTTGCCCCTGCCAGACCCCCAGTGCCATCCAGTGTTGCCCCTGTCAGATTCCAGTGCCATCCAGTGTTGCCCCTGCCAGACCCCCAGTGCCATCCAGTGTTGCCCCTGCCAGACCCCCAGTGCCATCCAGTGTTGCCCCTGCCAGACCCCAGTGCCATCCAGTGTTGCCCCTGCCAGACCCCCGTGACATCCAGTGTTGCCCCTGCCAGACCCCCGTGACATCCAGTGTTGCCCCTGCCAGACCCCCAGTGCCATCCAGTGTTGCCCCTGCCAGACCCCCAGTGCCATCCAGTGTTGCCCCTGCCAGACCCCCAGTGCCATCCAGGAATGATTGTGCCCGAGACCCAGCGTAACTGAACAACTTTTTCTAGCAGCCAGCGTGAAGGATAAAGTAATTACAGGATGCGGCCAGCAGCTCCTTGTGAGGGGTTCACCGCGGGATACTGTCGAAGGGTACACAGGCCTCGCAGCTCTGTCGGAAGGGTATAATGGGTAGTGAGTGGGCTCAGCCAGGCTCCAGGGCACTGTCGCAGCCACACTTATGGCTACTCTCGATGACTAAGACGGCTCTCTTGGGTATCACACACACTAAGATGTGGCTACTCTCGATGACTAGGAATCTTGGGCATTATCGTAGTAATAAAGTTTCAGGAACTCTCAGAGAATATCAGATTTTCTGACGGACTCAAGAGTTTAACGCAGACGGACTCAAGAGTGTAAGGGCCCCTGAGGGATGCCAAATGATGGTAGTATCAAGGCAGTAACGACAAGACCACCACCATACACCATATATTGGAGGCAATTAAGGATGGCACTTGATTTAGGGGCTAATGAGTGCCTGGAAATGACTCGTTGGTTTGAAAGACTGTCAGAATTGGTGACAAATATTAATGAACTTTGGGGAAAGAGTATGTTATGGAGGATAATGTGTAGCTTAAGAAGGGTAATGGCATTAAGGTGAGGGCACTGTAAGCCGGTGGCTGAGCGAACAGAACACTGGATGCGTGATCCTGTAGTCCCGGGTTCGATCCCGGGCGCCGGCGAGAAACAATGGGCAGAGTTTCTTTCACCCTCATGCCCCTGTTACCTAGCAGTAAATAGGTACCTGGGAGTTAGTCAGCTGTCACGGGCTGCTTCCTGGGGTGGAGGCCTGGTCGAGAACCGGGCCGCGGGGACACTAAGCCCCGAAATCATCTCAAGATCTCAAGATACGCTGTGGTGGCAACACCGACGGCCCCTGCAGCAGGGCACAAGACAGCACAGTAAGAGTGAGAGCGGTTGGGCAACACTCTACAGGACACAGAGTTACAGGGAGGCGCGACACGCCCAAACCAATGTTCACAGCGGCTAATATGTCCAATGTGACCACAATATATTAA
>WNGS01142304.1:8455155-8470141 GCA_020271785.1 Procambarus virginalis | reverse complement strand
TCTCTCTCTCTCTCTCTCTCTTGCAATATGAAAACTCTTCCTCCACACTTTATATACCGTACATCCTATCTTTGCTGTCCTCACTTTCGGCTTACAACAACAAAATCATATATATATGATCTTTCGGTATATTATTCTGTGCTCCTTGCCATTTATGCTTTTACATTCACTTGCTCCCTTGCAAGTTTCTCTCCCTAACAACAGCTGCAGGTGGAAGCAACAACGTCAGTAGCACCAACACTATACGACAGTTGCGCAACAGTAACAAGAGCGGCACGAGTAGCACCACTAATGGTCAGCAGCAAGTAGCAGCAGCAACAGCAGCAGCAGAAGTACTAATGGTCAGCAACAGCAGCAGTAGAAGCACTAATGGTCAGCAACAAGCAGCAGCAGCAGAAGCACTATGGTCAGCAACAGCAGCAGCAGGAGAAGCATTAATGGTCGGTCAGCAGAAGCACTAATGGCCAGCAGCTGCAGCAGTAGAGCACTAATGGCCAGCAGCTGCAGCGCAGAGCACTATGGCCAGCCGCTCAGCAGCAGAAGCACTAAGGGCCAGCAGCAGCTGCAGCGCAGAAGCACTAATGGTCAGCAACAGCAGCAGTAGAAGCACTAATGGCCAGCAGCTGCAGCAGTAGAAGCACTAATGGCCAGCAGCTGCAGCAGTAGAAGCACTAATGGCAGCAGCTGCAGCAGTAGAGCACTAATGGCCAGCAGCTGCAGCGAGCAGAGCACTAATGGCCAGCAGCTGCAGCAAGAGAAGCACTAATGGCCAGCAGCTGCCAGCAGTAGAAGCACTAATGGCCAGCAGCTGCAGCAGCAGAAGCACTAATGGGCCAGCAGCTGCAGCAGCAGAAGCACTAATGGTCAGCAACAGCAGCAGTAGAAGCACTAATGGCCAGCAGCTGCAGCAGCAGAAGCACTAATGGCCAGCAGCTGCAGCAGTAGAAGCACTAATGGCCAGCAGCTGCAGCAGTAGAAGCACTAATGGCCAGCAGCTGCAGCAGTAGAAGCACTAATGGCAGCAGCTGCAGCAGTAGAAGCACTAATGGCCAGCAGCTGCAGCAGTAGAAGCACTAATGGTCAGCAAAAGCAGCAGCAGAAGCACTAATGGTCAGCAGCTGCAGCAGTAGAAGCACTAATGGCCAGCAGCTGCAGCAGTAGAAGCACAAATGGCCAGCAGCTGCAGCAGTAGAAGCACTAATGGCCAGCAGCTGCAGCAGTAGAAGCACTAATGGCCAGCAGCTGCAGCAGCAGAAGCACTAATGGTCAGCAGCTGCAGCAGCTGCAGCAGCAGAAGCACTAATGGTCAGCAGCTGCAGCAGCTGCAGCAGCAGAAGCACTAATGGTCAGCAGCAAGCAAGGAACCCGGGGCCAGTTTGCTCCTATTGTTAAAGTATGCCAGTTTTGCCTACCTCCCTATTTATTCCCATTGTTATATTTCCTCCATCCTAGTATCCTCACGTCAATTTCAGTGCCACGCTGTAAACAAAACGTTCAACTTTCTCTCTTCCTTTCTAACGTCGAATCTCAGTAATTAGAGAGAACGAAAGACACGTGCGCGCGCAGGATTAATGTTGACAACATTGCCGGGCCGGGAGCAAAACAGAGCCGTCACATCCATTTACAGAGAAAGGTTCAACAGCCGGCGAGAGAAACGCGAGACTTTTACCTCTGTGGTCCCGCGGCATACGGGTCGTTTTCTGACCCGCAGACTGGATTTGTTGACATCTGCGGCCGCTCTCACTAGATGACCCTTGACCCCGTGAGTCAGAATTTGTCTTGGGGGGGGGGATGGAACTAACAGGGGGAAGCGCTAAGCCATTATAGGGAGGATATAGGGGGATATATTGCAATTCATGTGTGTGTATGATATCTTAGCTATGGGTTTCCCCCCCCCCCCCCTCTTTCATGTTTTGTACGCTAAATATCTTTTCTATATATTTGATGTTACAATATTCAGCTAATACATAAATGGTTTTAGCTTAAGTAGCGTATTAAGCTAAATCTGAAGTTTGGTATTTTGCTAGGCTCTGTGCCTCTGACCCGCCCTGAGGCATCTTACTGATGTGTAGCAGACAGGCGGAATGTGGATTAGTTCTGCTCACAGTTGTACAGCATCCTCACAGTTGTACAGCATCCTCACAGTTGTACAGCATCCTCACAGTTGTACAGCATCCTCACAGTTGTACAGCATCCTCACACACAAGGCATGCAACATGGCTACGAAATCTGTCAAGACAGATGCACTCCTGGGGCCAGATTCATGAAGCAGTTATCCAAGTACTTACGAACGTGTACATCTTTCCTCAATTTTTGACGGCTTTGGTTACATTTATTAAACAGTTTACAAGCATGAAAACTTGCCAATTAACTGTTGTTATTGTTATAAACAGCCTCCTGGTGCTTCGGAGCTCATTAACTGTTTAATAATTGTAAACAAAGCCGCCAAAGATTGAGAAAAGATGTACAGGTTCGTAAGTCCTTTCGTAACTGCTTCGTGAATCTGGCCCCCAGGTTGTTCCCCTTAACTCTGCCTTGATCTTTGCCTCGAGCAGCTGAGGAAAGGCGTCTGGGAGGCAGACAAAGGCTGCCGACTTATGAAACAGTGTCACAGCTCTAGATAAGGAGTCGCCAGTCTTCAAGACGTTTACGGGCTATTCATGCCCGTTTAGTTTTAGTTCATTTATTATGCACCCCATACCCACCCCGTGGGCTGTAGTGGAAAGGGTTACAGAGGCACATAATGGGCTTGTCCGTGCCACCTTTTTTGCTAGGGAAATCTTTGTCTTCAAGACCTGTTCACTATAAGCTGTTCCAGGCAGAGGTCAAAGCGAATTTTGAAGGGAAATAATTACTATTTTCTACATTTTGAAGGCACAAACAGTCAGAAAGAACACTTTACTTCTCAGGGACAAAACAGATTACATTTTGTAATAGCTTGAGATCCACCGTGAAATGTGCTAAATTTGATGCAGGTTTGGTCTTCGTCAGACCGAATTCTATATACAAATAATCCAGCAGGATAAAACAATATGGGCTCACCATAGCCCGTGCTACTTGGATCTTTTTGTTCCAAATAGCGAATCTTCAACAACAACAACAACAACAACAGCAGCAGCAGCAGGATAAACCCGCTTTGTGGTGAAGAGAATGTGGAAATATTTCGTCAGGGATGGTCTATAACTAATCTTTCCTTGAAAGTTAAATACAGAGCATTTGACTTAATGCAGACAGTAAACAGGGACGATTATATTAACTTTGTACTCGAGCACATTAACTCTGGCAAAGTTCACGGAGCTAAACTTATAGAGCTTGACATCCAAACCTTATTCCAAGTTGCCTGCCGGGAATGTAGAAGTTGCAGACAGGATAATTGGTCCCATTTGCAGCGTAAACTTAAACTGGCCGACTTATGCAAGATCAACGGACAGGTAGCCAGATAAGCAGCCCTCGTGACTAGAACAATATTTAATGCAGGGGGTGAACTATTTAACGCAGGGAGTGAACTATTTAACGCAGGGGTGAACTATTTAACGCAGGGAGTGAACTATTTAACGCAGGGGTGAGCTATTTAACGCAGGGGGTGAACTATTTAACACAGGGGGTGAACTATTTAACACAGGGGTGAACTATTTAACACAGGGGTGAACTATTTAACGCAGGGGGTGAACTATTTAACGCAGGGGGTGAACTATTTAACACAGGGGGTGAACTATTTAACACGGGTGAACTATTTAACGCAGGGGGTGAACTATTTAACGCAGGGGGTGAACTATTTAATGCATGGGTGAACTATTTAATGCAGAGGGTGAACTATTTAACGCAGGGGTGAACTATTTAACGCAGGGGTGAACTATTTAACGCAGGGGTGAACTATTTAACACAGGGGGTGAACTATTTAACGCAGGGGTGAACTATTTAACGCAGGAGTGAACTATTTAACACAGGGGTGAACTATTTAACACAGGGGTGAACTATTTAACACAGGGGTGAACTATTTAATGCAGGGGTGAACTATTTAATGCAGGGGTGAACTATTTAACACAGGGGGTGAACTATTTAACGCAGGGGTGAACTATTTAACACAGGAGGTGAACTATTTAACGCAGGGGGTGAACTATTTAACGCAGGGGTGAACGATGCTCGTCCTCAGGATGCTGGTACAGGGAAGAGCCCGGGTCCCCGTTATTACTCGGTGAGGGGGAGAGGGCTGTATTATCCCCTGGCAACGCAGTCCTCGTTGCCCTAATGATGTAATTGGTGGGTGACGCTGCACAGGTGGTCGTTAGCGCTGGTCCAGATGAAGGTAACCGCGTCGTTAACACATGAGAGAACAAATCATAGTGATTTGTCTTGCCTCGACGGCAGATAAATGATGATCTTTAAGCACATGTTGCTTAATGAGACGACGGGGTGCCACCCTTGTCCTGCATAATGTTCCAGTTGCATTTCACTTGAGAACTCCATTAGAGTGTAGCATAAGATACAAGTCACTCGGCCCACAAATACTGTATAAAGGATGTGAATGTGGTTCCTGTCCCCCCTGGACCATCTTTGAAGTCTACTTCATAGTGGTCCCTTCTGGACGTTGTTGTTGTTGTTATAGATTCAGCTACTCGGAACAAGTTTCAAGTAGCACGGGCTATGGTGAGCCCGTAACTTACTTGGCACAGGAGCGGGGCAAGTAGCAGGGGCTATGGTGAGCCCATAGCTTACCCAGCACAGGAGCGGGGCAAGTAGCACGGGCTATGGTGAGCCCGTAGTGGACCTCGTCGCTTCTTTTTATATTTCCAAAAGTGTGCTCAACTGCTTGGGCTGGATGGTAGAGCGACGGTCTCGCTTCAGGCAGGTCGGCGTTCAATCCCCGATCGTACAAGTGGTTGGGCACTTCCATCCCCCCCCTCCCCCGTTCCATCCTAAATCCTTAACCTGACCCCTTCTAAGTGCTATATAGTCGTAATGGCTTGGCGCTTTCCCCCTGATAATTCTCTCTAGACGTATGAGTTGTGTGTAATCTTCAGCCCTGTTATTGTGACCTCTCTACATAACACACATTCACACATTACAACATAAGCATTACACATAATACATGCCAAAGAGAAAATGGGTGGTGGTACAGGAGCAGTTTAAACTACCTCGTATATACGAGGTGGTTCATCTCACAATCGACTTGAGAATGGTCCAGGACGGACCGAAATGTCGTCGTCCCTTCACCTTCTAGTGTGTGGTTTGGTCAACATCGTATATACTGATATTCTCCGCATTATAACACCGTCGCAGAGACCGCAGTCATGCAGATAAACACGGCAGTCACTCACCGTAATGGAAATATAACGCGTAAAACATTAGTTCTCCTGGATTGGTAGCCGCGTGAATTGCTTGCTAAGCAGTCAAGAGCGGCGCCCAGCCAGTACCACAGGCTGGAAACCTGGGACCAGATTCACGAAGCGGTTACGCAAGCACTTACCAACTTGTACATCTTTTCTCAATCTTTGGCAGCTTTGTTTACAATTATTTAACAGTTAATGAGCTCCGAAGCACCAGGAGGCTGTTTATAACAATAACAACAGTTGATTGAGAAGTTTTCATGCTTGTAAACTGTTTAATAAATGTAAGCAAAGTCGTCAAAGACTGAGGAAAGATGTACACGTTCGTAAGTACTTGCGTAACTACTTCGTGAATCCGGGTTCTGCGCCCTGATTCATCACGTATTTACCCAACCACTTACAGAAGCCTGTAGACTTCTTTCTTTAATCGTGGTGGCCTGATTTACATTTATTGAAGAGTTTTAAGAGGTCGGAAACTTGGTAAGCCAAGGTAATAATTGTAATGAACAACCTCGTTGCGCTTCCAAGCTAACCTACTTTTTAATCAATTTAAACAAAGCCGCAATGATTGAGGAAAGATGTACAGGTTTCGTAAGTGGACACACAAATGCTAAATGATTCTTGGCTGTGGCATCTAACAGGGCGATGGCTCTCTTAAGAGGATATTTATATTCCATTAACCTGACGAACAACGCCGGGGAAGTGATCTTCAGCTCTGGAGTTGCATGTAGATGATTTGGGCTGGACTGAGTACACAGTACACAGTTACGTTCAGTACACAGACGTGTATTGAGCGATGCCTGTGACCTCTGATGTCCACGACGTGTACTGAACGGTGCCTGTGATCTTTATACTTATTTCCTTATATTTTATAATTTATTCATAAATGTGGCAACACATGTCCTGCCTTTATAAACTTGTGTAAGGAATCATTTAGAACCTTGTATACCACGTATGTCAGACCAGTCTTGGAATATGTAGCTCCAGTCTGGAGCTCAAATATACTTAAACACAAGACAAAGTTGGAGAAGATTCAGAGTTATGCCACCAGATTAGTCCCAGAGCTGAGAGGTACGAGTTACGAGGAAAGGCTATGGGTATTAAACCTCACGTCCCTGGAAGACAGAAGAGTTAGGAGAGACATGATCACCACCTACAAAATTCGCAGAAGAACGGACAGGGTTGACAAAGACAAACTATTTAGCCTGGACGGAACACGCACAAAGGGACACAGGTGGAAACTGAATACCCAAATGAGCCACAGGGACGCTACAAGAAATTTTTCAGTGTCAGAGTAGTTAACAGGTGGAATGCATTAGGCAGTGATGTGGTGGAGGCTGACTCCATACACAGTTTCAAATATAGATATGATAGAGCCCAGTAGGCTCAGGAGCCTGTACACCAGTTGATTGACAGTTGAGAGGCGGGATCAAAGAGCCAGAGCTCAACCCCGCAAGCACAACTAGGTGAGTACACACAGGCGGGCTCCAAGCGAAGACAGGTGGCCACTAATCTCCATGTTTGTGGTTTTCTCCTTTACTCCTCCCCGGCGTCCTCAATTATTCACAGGTTTATATCTTTATTTGTTGATTTAATTATTATTGGGCTGAGGAAAATACACCTATTTTATAACATGAACACACAAGTGTGAAAGAACGCCAGCTGATTATTGTAAACAAACTTACGACATACAAGCTGATTAAGACAATCTACACATCAGCTGATCAGCGTAAACGTTTATACACATCAGCTGATCAGCGTAAACGTTTATACACATCAGCTGATCAGCGTAAACGTTTACACACATCAGCTGATCAGCGTAAACGTTTACACACATCAGCTGATCAGCGTAAACGTTTACACACACATCAGCTGATCAGCGTAAACGTTTACACACACATCATCAGCTGATCAGCGTAAACGTTTACACACACATCAGCTGATCAGCGTAAACGTTTACACACATCAGCTGATCAGCGTAAACAAACCACTCTTGTAACTGTAAATACAAAATAACAAAAAGACACAAACATCCTCTGGCGCACGGGAATATGAGCTACATGATAGAAGCTTCTTCCTCTTCCCCCAAGCACTCTGCACAATGGTACACACACGAGCGGCCACCAGTATGTGCGAGGGTAATAGCAGGTTTTAGTTCGAATATATGTGCTTTAGCCTACAGTTTAGACCTATTCTCTTATGTATGACCCTCTGTCCTGCGTGACAGTGAATATTAGCATTATCCTCACTTTAATAAGACTATCAAAATCCTCAGATTAGGCAAAATTGTAATTAATTTTGTCAATAAAGATGTTAATAATAATAATGTTTTAGTTCGAGTGCTTCGACGGGAGCTGAAACAAGTCTCTCTCGCTCTCCCAGAGGCTCACTAGTTACAGCCCCGCTCCTGTGCCAAGTAAGTCCACTACGGGCTCACCATAGCCCGTGCTACTTGGAACTTTTTGTTCCCAGTGGCTGAATCTTGTAACAACAGCATCCCAGAGGCTAAGCGCCAGCAGGTCTTCTGTACAGCGCGCATGCTCGGATTATTGTTGTTGTTGTTTTAGATTTAGCTACTTGGAAAACAAAGTTGCAAGTAGCACGGGCTATGGTGAGCCCGTACCTAACTAGTAATTTTGAGCCTAATATAGTACATGTGCTATAACAGTAGTAGTAGGCATCCACCAGTCTCAGGAGACTATGGAGTTGCGCTCTGGTTGTCGGTCTGGAGTGGCCTCTCCAGGGCGCAAAGCCAGGGTAGGTTGATACAGGGGGGGGGGGGAAGCTGTCACCCATGCAGCGGGTGCAGCTATAATAGGCCTAGGAATATTGAAGTTTGGTTTTTAGCATTCTTTCGTGCCCTCTATAAAATTAACGTGTAAAATGAAAACTTTTTGGGGGGATCTAGCCGTGCATATTGGTACGTTCGACTAAATAGTTGCTGTTCGTACTATCATTTTAGGAGGATGGGCTGGTATATACACAGTGAGAAGGGAAAAGAACTATTAGGGGGGAAAGCGCCAAGCCATTATGACTATATAGCACTGGGAAGGGGTCAGGATAAGGATTTGGGATGGGACGGGGGGAAGGAATGGTGCCCAACCACTTGGACGATCGGGGATTGAACGCCGACCCGCATGAAGCGAGAATGTCGTTCTACCGTCCAGCCCAGTGAGAGTCCATTAAACCTGGACTCTGTTCTGGACTAAAATATAAATTCTGGTTGGTCAGTAACTGGTGGTGGTCTTAATTTAATATCCCTACTGAGGTTGATAGGCCTTAAGCGCAACGCCAAAGTTTCCGGTTGGTCAGTGTAAGGTGTTGTGGTGGCCCCTAATAACCCCTCCTGATAACTTTATGATAAGGTGATAACTTTAACGCTAACACAATACGGGAGACATCTCCCGTCACGCAGGGTGCAGTCGCACCTCCACAGATCTCCAGTATCAGCTCTTGATACTGGTAATGGCTCAAAAGGGCCACCACTTACGGGCTATTCATGCCCGTGCCACCTTTTGGGTGGCTTAATCTTCATCAATCAATCAAGCTAACACAATACAAAGCAGTAATTGTTTGTGTCGATTTGAACCTCCTAATCTGGTTATACAAAAACAATAAAAAAAATGCATTTTTTACGGAGTGGCAAATCGGGAGTGTGTGGGGCTGGGTCTTAGCGCCTGGCCCCTGTTACGGAATGCCTTATCGCGTTATTTCGTCGCATAAAAAATAGCACTGTTATTTAATAGTTATACTTTCAATATTACAGGGAGAACAAGGTTAACGACCGTGAAGGTCGTTAACGGTCAGCACGGTGTGGCTCGTCCGGTGGCGGGAAGTCTGTTAGCCAATCAGAATCACCGAGCGAGGCAATGGGTGCTGGGCAGAGCATGAACTGACCAGTACTCTACTCACTCATATTCGATCGACATGCCGTCGGCGTGTGTCCGTGTCCGTGTGTGTGTCCGTGTCCGTCCAGTTTGCCCCAGCTGTGACAGCGTGCTCCACATCTCCAGCGACACGGACCTTCGGACGTAGTGGCATGGTCGACTCCGTATGACGTTTTTGAACTCTACCGCTGTTCTGGATTATTGGACCCGTTACGTAAAGTAGATGGTCCTTAAGAATTGAATCGACTGAAGAGTGGCGGCCATCTCATTGGCATATACATAGTGTTTTGGTGAATATATTACTGTACCTACAAGTATAGTATCTTAGTGTGTGTGTGTGTGTGTGTGTGTGTGTGTGTGTGTGTGTGTGTGTGTGTGTGTGTGTGTGTGTGTGTGTGTGTGTGTGTGTGTGTGTGTATATATATAATATATATATATATATATATATATATATATATATATATATATATAATATATTATTTTCATGGCGACAGGCCCTGTGGAACAACTTGTCATACCTGGTTGATGGGGTTCTGGGAATTCTTCTACTCCCCAAGCCCGGCCCGAGGCCAGACTTGACTTGTGAGAGTTTGATCCACCAGGCTGTTGCTTGGAGCGGCCCACAGCCCGGTTGGTCCGACACTTTTTGAAGGAAACAATCTAGTTTCCTCTTGAAGATGTCCACGGTTGTTCCTGTAATATTTCTGATGCTTGCTGGTAGGACGTTGAACAACCGTGGACCTCTGAGGTTCATACAGTGTTCTCTGATTGTGCCCATGGCACCTCTGCTCTTCACTGGTTCTATTCTGCATTTTCTTCCATGTCGTTCACTCCAGTACGTTGTTATTTTACTGTGCAGATTTGGGACCTGTCCCTCCAGTATTTTCCATGTGTATATTATTTGGTATCACTCTCGTCTCCTTTCTAGTGAGTACATTTGGAGAGCTCTGAGACGATCCCAATAATTTAGGTGTTTATCTCGTCTATGCGTGCCGTATATGTTCTCTGTATTCCCTCAATTTCAGCAATCTCTCCTGCTCTGAAGGGGGGAAGTGAGTACTGAGCAGTACTCAAGACGGGACAACACAAGTGATTTGAAGAGTACAACCATTGTGATGGGATCTCTGGACTTGAAGGTTCTCGTAATCCATCCTATCATTTTTCTGGCTGACGCAATACTTGCTTGGTTATGCTTAACGTTAGGTCGTCGGACATCGTTATTCCCAAATCCTTGACATGCTGTTTTCCTACTATGGGCAGATTCGATTGTGTTTTGTACCCTGTATTATATTTAAGATCCTCATTTTTGCCGTATCTGAGTACCTGGAATTTATCACCGTTAAACATGTTATTTTCTGTTCATGAACCGAACGTTCATGAACAGCTCACTTTCACACGATCTCAACCTCTGTGCACCTTGCTTGCAACACAATATCCTTTTGCTTGCAATCCAGCAGTGAACATTATAATCTACGTCGTCAGTGGGTCATAAATCACTCTTATTTTGCCTCTTCCACAATGAAATATTCACATAAACGAATAGTTTGAAATTTATCTCTTATTTAAATTCTCCTCATTTGTTAAACAGACTTCTCAGATTTACAGCCGTTCACGAACGTTTTTCTGTAGTTACCGGACGTTCACTTTAGTAACTCAACCGTTGACTGTACATAGTAGACGAACATTCAGCGTAGTACCGGGACGTTCAGTGCAGTAACCGGCCGTTCACCGTAGTAACCGAACGTTCACCGTAGTAACCGAACGTTCACCGTAGTAACCGAACGTTCTTCGTAGTAACCGAATGACTAGGCCGTTGTCTTGTGTTCCCGCCACTCGGGGAGGTCTCCCGCCAAGCCAGATTTGGCGGGAAGTTGTCCTCAAGCGCGTTTCAAGTGCTGGCTACACTGGAGGACCAGGAGGCCGAGAACGAGATGTCTCGCCCTCCAGAGCGGTAGACATCTAGGGGAAAGGGAGAAAGGAAATTCCCTAAAGTAGTAAAGATAATTAAAGGGGAAAAAACCTCTGAATCAGACGCGTGCCTCGATCCTCGACCCATAATAATGTGTTAGTTACACAACCTGGAGTCCGCTTGAAACCACTAGGAATTTGGCGCCAGTGATCTGGCATTCAATCCAATTGGTGTAAGTTTTAAAGGCGCGTGTCTGGAATGGCCGTGGTTCGATCCCACCGCCCTACTCCAAACATTTTTCCTTGGATCCTGGTTGTCATGGGTCTGGGCAGGCATCACCGGGCCAGACTACCCGCAGGCAAGATTGCAGTAAAAATAAAAAAAAACTCGATATCAACAGGTAATATATTGCGACCATGGGATATATGTACAGATTATGAACTGATGCACGCTGAAAAGCCCCACGTTTGTGAACTATTGAATTTATAGAGATGGTGTGAGAGACGGTAATAATAATTAAACAAAGAGCCTTAAACAGAACAACATGTGTGAAGCATCGGGGAGTGTGTATATATGAATGCTACTCAGTATTCATCTATAGACATCCATATATGGTGAAACACATGTGAAGACGTCTCACACACTCACAGCTCCCTGACAAGGGAGCCGCTTAGCTTAGCTGCCAACACCCACACTCGTGTCAGCAAGGCGGACAGCCCGCCTGCTTTCATACCTCTCCTGTACTTCCCCTTCTATACTTCCCTTCACCTATGCCTCTCCTTCCTCTTTACTCCCCCCCCCCCCAAAAAAAAAAAAAAGATAGCCATGGGTAGGTTGAAGGGCGCGTGTGGGTGTAGGGACTTAAGCCAGTGTTGTGTGTGTGTGTGTGTGTGTGTTGGTACCTGTGCACATGCTCATGTGTGAGTGGGTGCTTGCCCCCAGGTGCCTTAAAGTGCGTGCGTGCGTGCGTGCGTGCGGACACGTATAATGGTCTCTCCTCAGTAATATGCGTATGTGCTTCTCTTTTAATCATACAGTCTTTATCATCCATCCCTTCCTTCCCCTTTCTTCTTCCTCTTTCTGTCCTTCCTCCCTCCCTTCCCTACAATACTCCTCCCTCTTACATTCTCTCCCCCAACCCTTCCTTCGTCCATCACTTCCATCTTTCTCCCGCGTCCTTCTCTCCCACCCAAACTCCCTGCCCCTTTGCACCACCCTCAATTTCTCCCTCTTACCGTGCTTCATCTTTTCCTCTCCCTCTCCCTCCCTCCCTCCCTACCTCCCGGTAACCTGTACACCCTGGGAGTTCTTCGTGTCATGCGGCTCCCACTGGTGATGGATAGCCTTAGTGCCTACTAAGGCTATCCATTAATAATCTAAGGCTATCTAGGCCACTCCTTTAATAATACAAATGCCGAGAATTATCTCGTAATCTCAACAATTGAGGAATTATTAGTTCTTGTTACTGGGAGAATGGGGGGGGGGCCTCGGTCCGGTGTTTGTAGTTGATAATTGCTTTTAATAATAATTGTCCGAGATTGAATGAGCACATTTGTGCTCATTCATGTTGATGAAGAAGTGCTGGACATTGTTATTCATAGCGTTTGTTGCAATGCAAATGTGTGCATAATAGAAAACAGTTGCTGATATTTATCTATTTGTCTATATGTGATAGATGTGAATGATTTGGTATTAGGTATCTGTGAGCATTCATGGTAAGGCATTTTGAATGACTTAAGACGTTCTTGTTGACCAGATTGTCCTAGGGCACCTGGTAGCGACCTGTAACGGAGCCATTGGTCATCACAACGCATCAAGGTAACATCGATGTTAGGTAACGCTATTGACTCCAAGGTAAGGTACAGAATGGCCTTCAGGCAACTATAGAAGGTTGACTTGAATTATAGGCACAGAGGAAGATACCATCTTCCTCGAGAGATGGAAGTGTGGTGCCGTTCGGGGAGCGGACAGCACACTGGACTTGTGATCCTGTGGTCCTGGGTTCGTCCCAGGCGCCGCGAGAAGCATGGGCAAAGTTTTTCATCCTATGCCCCTGTTACCTAGCAGTAAAATAGGTACCTGGGTGTTAGTCAGCTGTCACGGGCTGCTTCCTGGGGGTTGGTGGCCTGGTCGAGGGGACCGGGCCGCGGGGACATTAAAAAGCCCCGCAATCATCTCAAGATAACCTCAAGATGAGATGAAGGCTAACATTTCTTACCATCTGGTAACAAGTGTATGCGACTGGAACAACAGTGGAAGTCTTCAAGAAAGAAAGAGAGAGAACTGGACAAGTCTCTGCTGGAGTTCAAGTTCAAGTATGTTTATTGAGACAAGAAGGAAATACATCTCAAAGGGATAGAGTAGCTTACGCTATTTCTACCCCCCTCTACTTCAAGTCCCTAAGGGGTGCACAAATTCAGTGAGTACAAATAGACAAATAAAATTACAAGAATCCCATTTAACATTGCAGGTTAATATAGTCAACACAGCATATAAGTGTTCCACTCTTGGGGCAAAATTCTTGTAGCTCCTAAGTATACTTGTCTACCATACAATTATCACACATCCAAACACATCTGCTGTGACGGTAGTGACCAACCAGGCGGTGACTCATACTTCAGGGGCTGGCACAGAATCAGACCGCGTCCAACAGCCCATGGTCGACCAGTCCAGCAACCAAGGAGGCCTGGTGGAGGACCAGGGCCGGCGGGGACACTAAATGCCCCGAAAACACCTCGAGGTAAGATATGACAGTGGGCCACCGGCCTATGAAGAGGAGACTCTGAAACCAAACAGGCAGTGGGCACCGCTTCCCGTGCCAGGTAAGTTACGGGCTCAACATAGCCAACGTGCTACTTGGAACTTGTTCAGAGTAGCTGATCTATAACCAAACACACAAGCAAACAGAGGCAGGCTGGCTGCCTCAGTGGGGGCTGTGAACTCTCGAAACGTGGGGGGGGGTGGGGGCAGGTTAATCAACCAGTCACCAGCCTTCCTCCTGCTTGTATACACACGAAAGAGAAAGAGGGCATTATATTTCCTTCCTTATTTAACGCTCAAGTGAGAGCTAAAAACCACGTTCCTGTCATTATAACGCTTGAGGGGAGTGAGGGAGGTGATACTAATCCTGGTACAGCAGCGGCAGGAAAAGGTGCGTCTCCTGAGGTGATGGTTCGCGCGGCGTGCTTCCAGAAGGTTGTTCGTACCCTCTGGGAGGTTGTTCGTACCCTCTGGGAGGGTGTTCGTACCCTCTGGGAGGGTGTTCGTACCCTCTGGGAGGGTGTTCGTACCCTCTGGGGGGGTGTTCGTACCCTCTGGGAGGTAGTTCGTACCCTCTGGGAGGTAGTTCGTACCCTCTGGGAGGTTGTTCGTACCCTCTGGGAGGTTGTTCAGTACCCTCTGGGAAGGGTGTCGTACCCATCCTGGGATGTTTGTTCGTACCCTCTGGGAGGTAGTTCGTACCCTCTGGGAGGTGGTTCGTACCCTCTGGGACGTTTGTTCGTACCATCTGGGAGGGTGTTCCGTACCCTCTGGGAGTTGCTCGTACCTCTGGGACGTTTGATCGTACCCACTCTGGGAGGGTTGTTCGTACCCCTCTGGAGGTGGTGTGTGGGCTGCACGGAAGAAGAGGCCTCACTTGGAGAGGAGACGCAGGCATCATCGTCCCGTCATCCCAAGATCTCTCATAATAGTCGGTAATCATCTTGCTCAGATGAGCTCTTATTTTTTGCGAGTGTCAAGTTAAGCAGAATTTCCGGGGGGGGGGGGGTATGCGGGGTTTGATCGAGGCTAATTTTCCCGTTTTGATCTTCCGGTGAAAGTTATGCTGTAGTGTAAATGTGATTTTGGAAAGTGTTTATTTA
>WNGS01142304.1:8437678-8451942 GCA_020271785.1 Procambarus virginalis | reverse complement strand
CCTACACCAGTAAGGACCACGCCAACACTCCCTACACCAGTAAGGACCACGCCAACACTCCCTACACCAGTAAGGACCACGCCAACACCGGCCCCAACACTCCCTACACCAGTAAGGACCACGCCAACACTCCCTACACCAGTAAGGACCACGCCAACACCGGCCCAAACACTCCCTACACTTGTAAGGACCACGCCAACACTCCCTACACCAGTAAGGACCACGCCAATACCGGCCCCAACACTCCCTACACTTGTAAGGACCACACCAACACTCCCTACACCAGTAAGGACCACGCCAACACCGGCCCCAACACTCCCTACACCTGTAAAGACCACGCCAACACCGGCCCCAACACTCCCTACACCTGTAAGGACCACGCCACACCGGCCCCAACACTCCCTACACCTGTAAGGACCACGCCAACACTGGCCCCAACACTCCCTACACCTGTAAGGACCACGCCAACACCGGCCACAACACTCCCTACACCTGTAAGGACCACGCCAACACCGGCCCCAACACTCCCTACACCAGTAAGGACCACGGCAACACCGGCCCCAACACTCCCTACACGGTTGAGGAAGCCGTCCTCAACTTGAAACACCGGGATCGTCTGCCTTTTCCTGAAGTGAGACGCCAAGTTTGCCGTCTCACCCCTTTCGCTGGCGTATCCTACGCTCGCGTGTTGCGTTGTACCTCTCCTCATCCTTCCTACCTTACTCAGTCTCACAACCGTTTCCAGATCTTAGACCCGAACACGCCCACCACCTCCTCTCCTGTTCCTATACGTTCCGTCCCAAAGGGCCCTCTCCTGTTCTCCATTTGAAGTTTCCCCCCTTCATACCCAATCTGCCATGTCTCCTGTGTCTTCTTTCCCCATTCCTTCTTCCCATCCCTCCCCTAGTCTCTTGGCCCTCCACGCCGCCTGATGTCCATCATTCTCCCAGCAATATTCAAGTTGTTCACTCCCGTTCATCTTCTCCTGTTGAGACAATTGAGTCTGTCGCCCAGTACATTGTGCTGGAACACCTGTCTCTTTGAGTCAGAAACGTAAGCCTGGCTCCTCTCCTTCGTCATCCCGGCAGGTAAGAAGGCATCGTTTTCTTCCTCACCCCGCACCTCTGACTCTCTCGCTCTGCCCCCTTCCATTTCGGTGGTCGGGCCCCCTGTCCCAGCTATGGAGGTTTCTTTAGCCCCTGATTCCCTCTCAGTTACTGCCCTTGCTGAGGTGCACTCTCCGGTTTCTGCCCCTTCCCCTCCTGCTGTCCTTGACCTTCCCTCTCAGTTATCTCCTCCGGACCCTACCCGTCCGCCTCTGGTCTGTCCTCCCGCTCTCTTCACTCAATCCTTACTCAGTTTACCCATGCCCCCTAACCCTGATTTTACTGACCCTGATCCTGAGCTTATTTAATATACTGTGTTCTTCTTTACCTTGTTTCTTTATTGTTCTCTGTTGCTGTTCTTTCTCTTTTTGAAAATGTTTATTCTTCAATGGAATATTCGTGGATTTTATGCCACCTTCCATTAACTCCAACTTCTGATTACACAGTTTTCACCACTTTGTGTTTGTCTCCAGGAGCCTGTGGTGTTTGTATATATCTGAGGAAGTCTTGGTTGTAAGGTTGATGTAAAGTCATTCCTGGTTACTGACTTTAATACTTAAACTATTTACATGACTATAGTAGCTCCCAAGCTGGATCCGGCCCCAGTGTACGCTCTTGTTTACCTCCTCTACTCTCTCTGGCGTCTCAGTCGCCGCACATAGAAAACGGATCGTACCATTTTCTGTGAACATGACATCCCTCCTTTTCTTTAAAAAGAATGGGGCCTTCAGAACCTTCCAGTGAATTCAATAGAGTTGTGGGTTGGTCGACTTTTATACCATCGTGGCCTAGTCGGTTAGGACAGGTGTCTGGGATTCACCAGAACACAGGTTTGTGTCACTCCAATACCTAAAAATGGCCAACCACTGGGGCTGGAAAGTAGAGCAACAGTCTTGCTTCTTGCAGAACGGCGTTCAATCCCCGACCGTCCAAGTGGTTGGCATCATTCCTTTCCTATGTTCTATCCTAATTTCTTATCCTCATATCTGTCCCAGGTGCTATATAGTCGTAATGGCTCGGTGCCTTACCTTGGGCCCTGGGAGCCATGAACCACCGACCTACAGGGGCAGGAGGCGTCAGTTCTATCAACCCCGCTAGAGAACCGTAGAGCTCCGGAAACGGGAACCGGCTATTCAGACAAAGGACTTCCGTAGATGTAGTTTACATGGACTTTGCTGAAGCCTTTGACAAGGTACCACATGAGAGACTAACACATGGAATAAACGGTAGACTACTAGAATGGGTAAAACAATGGTTCCGCACTAAATGGGAAACACTCTGGTTGGAGAAATGTGGTGAGTGGGGTGCCTCACGGGTTAATTTTTGGGGGCCCAACCTTTTTTGTCATATACATGAATGACATAGATGAGAATATTACAAACCACATCATCAAATTTGCTGATAACACAAATATTTATCTTAAAGTGGGAAGTGAAAATGATATTGAGACTGAGGCGGGCGGTTGCATCACAAAATGAGGTGCATTTATTATACACCTGGTAATAAACGTCTCTCATTTATTATGAGGTGCATAATAAATGAACTCAGGATATATGGTGGCCGTATGGAGACAGTCGATCTGTCATTATCTATAGTGACGTTTGCTCTTTGTAGTCCTTCAAGAAGTACCAGTCACAGCCCCGCTCCTGTGCCATGTAAGTCCACTACGGGCACACCATAGCCATGCTACTTGCCCCGCTCCTGTGCCATGTAAGTCCACTACGGGCTCACCATAGCCATGCTACTTGCAACTGTTTGTTCCCAGTAGCTCAATCTAAAAACAACAACAACAATTCAAGAAGTATCTGTTCAGATATCTTCAGAATCGAAGCTGATATTCTCGTTTTCCTTCTCGCCTAAATTCGAGTGAGCGTCTCTGCGTTTATGTGGCGTATTAAAGCAAGAAAAAGTCATTGATATCATGAGTCCCATACGAAGCAATATCTTCCACATATTTCCACCTGAACCAGATTGAGAATGATCTGTTTGATTTTTCTGTTTATATATTTTTTATATTTCTTTAAGTTCTTCTTTTGGGAACAAAGATGCAATTCCTACTTTCCTTAATGGACATATAGTCGTCCAGGAAAGAAATGTTTAATATCATTCGAGGTTCAGGTGTGGCGGGATTCTTAGTAACCCAACATTAGCAATGGAAATCGATATCTCTTGAGAATGCTGATGCAATTTGCGAGGCTCCGGTAATGAGAACAGAGCCTCCCAACTGCTAATATCTGACGGCTAATTAAAAATCTGAAACTATATTTCTTGAGGGTTTAAGATTCGGAGTTAATTAAAGATAAAAGGTGAGGGATTACCATGTGCTTAGCACCTAGTTTCATAACCCGACCCTAAGGCCGTATCTTGTGAAATAGGGGATATGATAGGGAACATAATCGTAATGGGGTTCATAAAAAATAAATGTATTCCGGGGTGGTTTGTAATGGAATATTAGAGCCGGAAGGATGAGGGATCGGTGTGATAAACGTCCTCCCTGGGCTGGGGTAAGTATCGGTGCTCGGGGTCCCTGTATGACGCGGGTGGATGTGGCTGCCACTCTCCTGAAAAATTGTCTCTGGAGAGTGTAATGCGCACCACCAATAACCTGTGATATATGAAAGCTACGCCAACCACTCCTGCGGGCTGGTCGAATCTGCAACTGTAAGACTACACTGGTCGTGGCCTGCCACCACCCGTACGGACTTGTGTAGGACTGCCACCACCCGTACGGACTGGTGTAGGTCTGCCACTACCCGTACGGACTGGTAGAGGTCTGCCACCACCCGTACGGACTGGTGTAGGACTGCCACCACCCGTACGGACTGGTGTAGGACTGCCACCACCCGTACGGACTGGTGGAGGTCTGCCACCACCCGTACGGACTGGTGTAGGACTGCCACCACCCGTACGGACTAGTGGAGGTCTGCCACCACCCGTACGGACTGGTGGAGGTCTGCCACCACCCGTACGGACTGGTGGAGGTCTGCCACCACCCGTACGGACTAGTGGAGGTCTGCCACCACCCGTACGGACTGGCGGAGGTCTGCCACCACCCGTACGGACTGGTGTAGGACTGCCACCACCCGTACGGACTGGTGGAGGTCTGCCACCACCCGTACGGACTGGTGGAGGTCTGCCACCACCCGTACGGATTGGTGGAGGTCTGCCACCACCCGTACGGACTGGTGGAGGTCTGCCACCACCCGTACGGACTGGTGGAGGTCTGCCACCACCAGGAGAGAATGTTGGAACAACCAAGAATGAATCAGAGGGATGTCTCTACGACACTGATGGCGACTTCTTGCTTCACATGACCAGAACGGGACAATCATCTTGAGGCGTGGACTCTATAGAGACACGAGGGTCGACGGAGGACGTGACCTCGCTCTACAAGAGCCACGACTCTTGAAGCACAATATTTCCAACTATTACTTGCTGGAAGGGATGATGACAGTCACTTGGGAACACCGCCTGAGTCCCAGACGCAGCTGACTATTACCCCTAATACGGCTGTCGTCCTGGGCCGTCCACTGGCGGTGACGAGTAACAGTACTATTAATAAATGATGTTAGATTAGCATTTTAAAAGCACCGAATCACCTTCTGTTGTTGATTGTTCAATAAATCCTTTAACTATATGTTTAACACATCTCTAACCCTGTCCATGGAGGACAGAAGAAAATGTATATATGGTGGTTAGCATTGTAAATGTGTGGCCACGTCTGTGGTAGAAAATAATAATAATAATAATAAAAAATAAATGATGCGAAGATGATGTTAGGAGAGGAGCGGTGTGTCACTAGCCAGGAGGTGGGTAGTGTGTATCACTAGCCAGGAGGTGGGTAGTGTGTGTCACTAGCCAGGAGGTGGGTAGTGGGTGTCACTAGCCAGGAGGTGGGTAGTGGGTGTCACTAGCCAGGAGGTGGGTAGTGTGTGTCACTAGCCAGGAGGTGGGTAGTGTGTGTCACTAGCCAGGAGGTGGGTAGTGGGTGTCACTAGCCAGGAGGTGGGTAGTGTGTGTCACTAGCCAGGAGGTGGTTAGTGGGTGTCACTAGCCAGGAGGTGGTTAGTGGGTGTCACTAGCCAAGAGGTGGTTAGTGGGTGTCACTAGCCAAGAGGTGGGTAGTGGGTGTCACTAGCCAGGAGGTGGTTAGTGGGTGTCACTAGCCAAGAGGTGGTTAGTGGGTGTCACTAGCCCTTTCCTATACTAAGACCCTGGACAACCCACCTGCCCACTCCCACCTCCCAGTTTTCTTAATATCTTCAAAAGTCAATAATTGAGGCCAGCAGAAGTAAGATATACACCCAGTCACTGGGGTAACTATGATCTACACCTGATGCCCGGCTCGCATAACCTTCCGCTCCACCTCCACCTGGCCTCCCTCGTCACCTGGGGACCACCTCCACCTGGCCTACCACGTCACCTGGGGACCACCTCCACCTGGCCTCCCTCGTCACCTGGGGACCACCTCCACCTGGCCTACCACGTCACCTGGGGACCACCTCCACCTGGCCTCCCTCATCACCTGGGGACCACCTCCACCTGGCCTCCCTCGTCACCTGGGGACCACCTCCACCTGGCCTACCACGTCACCTGGGGACCACCTCCACCTGGCCTCCCTCGTCACCTGGGGACCACCTCCACCTGGCCTCCCTCGTCACCTGGGGACCACCTCCACCTGGCCTCCCTCATCACCTGGGGACCACCTCCACCTGGCCTCCCTCGTCACCTGGGGGACCACCTCCACCTGGCCTCCCTCGTCACCTGGGGACCACCTCCACCTGGCCTCCCTCGTCACCTGGGGACCACCTCCACCTGGTGACCCCTTCACCTGGTGACCCCTCCACCTGGTGACCCCCTCCACCTGCTGACCCCCTCCACCTGGTGACCCCCTCCACCTAGTGACCCCCTCCACCTGGTGACCCCTCCACCTGGTGACCCCCTTCCACCTGGTGACCCCCTCCACCTAGTGACCCCCTCCACCTGGTGACCCCCTCCACCTAGTGACCTCCTCCACCTAGCGACCTACTCCACCTGGCGACCTCCACCTGGCCACCTTCTCCACCTGGCGACCTCCTCCACCTGGCGACCTCCTCCACCTGGCGACCTCCTCCACCTGGCGACCTCCTCCACCTGGCGACCTACTTCACCTGGCCACCATCTCCACCTGAAGATACCTTGAAGCAAAATTGGCAGCATATATAGGAGCATGTTAGACATATGGTTAAGGCATCTAAGTGAGAGGTCAACCGCGGGGTTTGTTCCAACACATCCCAACAGCTCCCAGGTAAACCCTAACACCATCTAAAGTTATGATTTAAAGACGAGCCGAACGGTGGAGTTCACTTAATGGGCCACTTGTGAGCCGAGACTTTGTGAACCTGAGGGCTTGTGAGCCAAGGCTGCGTGAACCTGAGGGCTTGTGAGCCAAGGCTGCGTGAACCTGAGGGCTTGTGAGCCGAGGCTCCGTGAACCTGAGGGCTTGTGAGCCAAGGCTGCGTGAACCTGAGGGCTTGTGAGCCGAGGCTCCGTGAACCTGAGGGCTTGTGAGCCGAGGCTGCGTGAACCTGAGGGCTTGTGAGCCAAGGCTGCGTGAACCTGAGGGCTTGTGAGCCGAGGCTCCGTGAACCTGAGGGCTTGTGAGCCAAGGCTGCGTGAACCTGAGGGCTTGTGAGCCGAGGCTCCGTGAACCTGAGGGCTTGTGAGCCGAGGCTGCGTGAACCTGAGGGCTTGTGAGCCAAGGCTGCGTGAACCTGAGGGCTTGTGAGCCGAGGCTCCGTGAACCTGAGGGCTTGTGAGCCAAGGCTGCGTGAACCTGAGGGCTTGTGAGCCGAGGCTCCGTGAACCTGAGGGCTTGTGAACCAAGGCTGCGTGAACCTGAGGGCTTGTGAGCCAAGGCTGCGTGAACCTGAGGGCTTGTGAGCCGAGGCTGCGTGAACCTGAGGGCTTGTGAACCAAGGCTCCGTGAACCTGAGGGCTTGTGAGCCGAGGCTCCGTGAACCTGAGGGCTTGTGAGCCGAGGCTCCGTGAACCTGAGGGCTTGTGAACCAAGGCTGCGTGAACCTGAGGGCTTGTGAGCCAAGGCTGCGTGAACCTGAGGGCTTGTGAGCCGAGGCTGCGTGAACCTGAGGGCTTGTGAACCAAGGCTCCGTGAACCTGAGGGCTTGTGAGCCAAGGCTGCGTGAACCTGAGGGCTTGTGAGCCGAGGCTGCGTGAACCTGAGGGCTTGTGAACCAAGGCTGCTTGAACCTGAGGGCTTGTGAGCCGAGGCTGCGTGAACCTGAGGGCTTGTGAACCAAGGCTCCGTGAACCTGAGGGCTTGTGAGCCAAGGCTGCGTGAACCTGAGGGCTTGTGAACCAAGGCTCCGTAAACCTGAGGGCTTGTGAGCCGCAGTGCGTGACCTTGATCTTGATATAGCACGGGTCTCCACTACAATCAATAAACGTTGTGATGTTGTTCTAAGAAACTTGGTCCTCAGCTTTATAGGGAATAACACAAATCGATTTTACGTTACCAAAACTTGCTTTAAAGTCTCAAGGGAGGTGACTTGGCGGAGTCCCTCGTCCTTCTCGCCAACCTCCAGTGTTGGAGGTGACAGCTGCCGTCCCCTCCACACGTCTACAGGTGCAGACCCCTCACGCAGCAGACCCCTCACGCAGCAGACACCTGACGCAGCAGACACTTGACGCAGCAGACACCTGACGCAGCAGACACCTGACGCAGCAGACACCTGACGCAGCAGACACCTGACGCAGCAGACACCTGACGCAGCAGACACCTGACGACAGCAGCAGACACCTGACGCAGCAGACACCTGACGCAGCACACCTGACGCAGCAGACACCTGACGACACCTGACGCAGACACCTGACGCAGCAGACACATGACCATCAGACACCTGACGCAGCAGACACCTGACCCATCAGACAGCTGACACACACAGCAGACCTGTGGTCTCCAGCAGAGTGTCGGGAGACGCGCCACACTGCGCCTCCCGCAGACCACACCGCCACCACTCCACACATAGAGGACGCGCCACTCATTAATTACCAGTTACAAACAGCAATATGAACTTGGTCCGTGGGTGGCGCTCTACGACATTTGGGTCCATGGGTCGGTGTGTTGTCACAGGAAACACGACCATGATGGAGGGTAGAAGTCGACCCTTGTTATTCAGGTCCGGTGTATTATAAAAATACATTTACTCTGGCTTATAATAAAGATGAAAAGATGATACGTGATCACAATTAGAGGAACTGTAAACCTTTTAGGGAAAACGCCAGGATTCGTCCTGTCATTAATTATAACATGCCTCGTACATCTTCCCTCATTGTGAGAAAAACCATCGCTGCCTCCCGTGACACACTGAGGTGTACTGATGTAGTGTATCAGTACAAGAGCAGCTGTGGAGGCTGTGCGCTCCGGAACATACGCTACATTGGACATATGACGACTACACGGAGTAGACGTCTTACACTTCATGTGCAGACGGAGGTGTAGGGCAACAGGTGTGTCAACACCACAACACTGTCCTGAGTCACCAAGACATAGTGAAGGACACCACAGTCACCACACGCACCCACCATCGCAGAAGGCTCCGTACGGTTGAGGCTGTGTACGGAGCTGACACCAGTAATCAACATACAGATGAATTCGACCTGGAGCATACAGGTGTTCGCTGGTCGTCCATTGGTCCAGAGGGAGCACAGTAGAGCCGGTGGACAACTATACGCGTTAGTCAGGCATCAGTCGCCTCACCCGATCCTTTGGCGCTCTCAACTATTGAGAGACACTCAATCGTAGAGTGAGGTGTATCCACATGTATGCCCTTGGTTGATACCTGGTTGATGGGGTTCTGGGAGTTCTTCTACTCCCCAAGCCCGGCCTGAGGCCAGGCTTGACTTGTGAGAGTTTGGTCCACCAGGCTGTTGCTTGGAGCGGCCCGCAGGCCCACATACCCACCACAGCCCGGTTGGTCCGGCACTCCTTGAAGGAAACAATCTAGTTTCCTCTTGAAGATGTCCACGGTTGTTCCTGTAATATTTCTGATGCTCGCTGGTAGGACGTTGAACAACCGCGGACCTCTGATGTTCATACAGTGTTCTCTGATTGTGTCCATGACACCTCTGCTCTTCACTGGTTCTATTCTGCATTTTCTTCCATATCGTTCACTCCAGTACGTTGTTATTTTACTGTACAGATTTGGGACCTGTCCCTCCAGTATTTTCCATGTGTATATTATTTGGTATCTCTCTCGTCTCCTTTCTAGTGAGTACATTTGGAGAGCTTTGAGACGATCCCAATAATTTAGGTGCTTTATCTCGTCTATGCGTGCCGTATATGTTCTCTGTATTCCCTCTATTTCAGCAATCTCTCCTGATCTGAAGGGGAAGTGAGTACTGAGCAGCACTCAAGACGGGCCAACACAAGTGATTTGAAGAGTACAACCATTGTGATGGGATCTCTGGACTTGAAGGTTCTCGTAATCCATCCTATCATTTTTCTGGCTGACGCAATACTTGCTTGGTTATGCTCCCTAAACGCTAGGTCGTCGGACATCATTATTCCCAAATCCTTGACATGCTGTTTTCCTACTATGGGCAGATTCGATTGTGTTTTGTACCCTGTATTATGTTTAAGATCCTCTTTTTTGCCGTATCTAAGTACCGGGAACTTATCACCGTTAAACATCATGTTATTTTCTGCTGCCCAGTCGAAAACTTTGTTAATATCTGTTTGTAGTTTATCAATGTCTTCAGCAGAGGTAATTTTCATGCTGATTTTTGTATCATCTGCAAAGGATGATACGAAGCTGTGACTTGTGTTTTTGTCTATATCTGATATGAGAATAAGGAACAGTAGCGGTGCAAGGACTGTACCTTGAGGTACAGAGCTTTTAACTGCGCTCGGACTCGATTTTACTTGATTGACTGTTACTCTTTGTGTTCTGTTCGACAGGAAATTGAGTATCCAGCGTCCTACTTTACCAGTTATAGCCCGTGTTCGTTGCATGTAAATTAGTCCACTATGGGCTCACCATAGCCCGTGCTACTTGGAACTTTTATTCCGAGTTGCTGAATCTTTAACATCAAAAACAAAATGCATCTAAATTACGGTTGTTGTTGTTGTTGTTGTTTTAGATTCACCTTCTCGGAACAAAAAGTTCCAAGTAGCACGGGCTAAGGTGAGCCCGTAATGGACTTACCTGCCACAGGAGCGGGGCTGTATGTGGTAAATTACTGGCTCACTACAGCCTGTGTGTGAGAGGTTACAACACTTGTTAGCTTAAGGGGCCCGAACAGAGAAGAGTTTTCCAAATATGAAATATTAAAAAAAAATCTCCCATTATTTGGCATAAGCGTCGTGAAAATTTTATCCCAGCATGTTTTATGAAATCGATTTTTTACTAATGTTTAAAAAATAACTGATTGTGCGACGGGCGGCAACCGGTACTGATAATAACGATAACACTACTTATTTACTGGCCACCAGGGATGAAGAGATGCAAGCACCTGTCCGACACACAGAGGAGTCAAGTAAAGAAGGTCTACACAGTGGCTGTGCAGCTGGCGCCACCTGCACGACCAGAG
Organism: Procambarus virginalis; assembly: GCA_020271785.1. Lineage (NCBI taxonomy): Eukaryota > Metazoa > Arthropoda > Malacostraca > Decapoda > Cambaridae > Procambarus > Procambarus virginalis. The sequence goes on along the minus strand of WNGS01142304.1, from coordinate 8,441,245 downwards.
TTCACACATAATAATGAGTTACCTTACCTTGAGGTTACCTTGAGGTGTTTTAGGGGCTTTGCGTCCCCGCGGCCCGGTCGTCGACCAGGCTTCCTGGTTGCTGGACTGGTCAAGCAGTCTGCTGGACGCGGCTGCTCGCAGCCTGACGTATGAGTCACAGCCTGGTTGATCAGGTATCCTTTGGAAGTGCTTGTCAAGTTCTCTCTTGAAAACTGTGAGGGTCGGCCAGTTATGCCCCTTATGTGTAGTGGAAGCGTGTTGAACAGTCTCGGGCCTCTGATGTTGATAGAGTTCTCTCTCAGAGTACCTGTTGCACCTCTGCTCTTCAACGGGGGTATTCTGCACATCCTGCCATGTCTTCTGGTCTCGTGTGGTGTTATTTCTGTGTGCAAGGTTTGGGACCTCTACTATTTTCCACGTGTAAATTATTATGTATCTCTCCCGCCTGCGCTCAAGATAATACAGATTGAAGCATTTTAGTCGGTCAAAATAGTTTAGATGTTTAACTGAGTGGATTCTAGCAGTAAAGGATACATGGGGTACATGCCGTCTTGGAACAGTGCAGATACTTCCACGCAAAACTATGGAAATTTTCAATTAATAGAAAAAATGTTACAAGCTTCAGTTCCCGGATTTCCACGAGAGATGTACCAGAGCATTATAGATGGGAAGACCACTATATTACTGAATTTTTTTTATAGGCAGGCAGAAACAGGGTAGAACATATAAGAGAGAGGAACAGGCAGATAGAACCACTGCAGGATTACAGAGGAAGGGGGGGGGGGAGATATATCCACAAGACTGGACTACAAGTCATCAACAAGCACACAGGTACTACACGACGAGTTAGCATGTTATTGTGCTGTATTTATTATATATCATATAAATATATTGCACAATGGCAATATTTCTTATGTTCCGTTGTACGAAAAGCTGACAACCAATTTTTTTCTCTCTCTCCTTTGTTTCACTGTGGATATTATTGTGACTGCTACACCTTGGAGAACACATATCCGGCACTAAGCATGTGAAGTTGCGAGGAGATTGGTCAACATGTTAATCAGCCACAAGTGACAGCTGTGACTTTCATTTTTTGGCTGATTAATTTACAGATTTCAAACTCTATTCTCTTTGTGTATTTAGGTTGTATTGATGAGTGAGGACCAGATGAGGTCCTTATCCCTTATATGTGGGAATTAAAGTTACTTCTATATATATGTTTTCGTTATAAGAACATCACAACATAATAATGAAGGTAACTGCAGAGCGCTTATTGGCCCATACGAGACAGCTCCTATTTTTATCCACCCAATCTCATTCATATATGTGTCTACCCTACTGTTAGCTGCTACGGGCAGCTTCCTGGAGGGTGTTTAACAAAAAGGAGACCTGGTCGAGGACCGGGCCGCGGGGACGCTAAGCCCCGAAATCATGTAAAATTACCTCAAGATAAGACCATTATATATTTTTTTGTGGGGGGGGGGGATTTTTCTTGATTTCACTTCAACACATATTGACCTGCAACTTTCACATATTCGAGTACGAGTGCCAAACAAAGTTTATTAAAACATACTAGAAAATTAATTAATTAGAACTACCATATGCATTGTCAGTAACTACAATTTCAATTATCTCTAAAACAGGAATTTCAACTTTGAGACCTGATAAAAAATTTAGTTTCTGACCGATTCTCACCGTTTTTACACATTATGAGCAATGTTTTCAGTTCTTTAGCCTACAACGATTTGTTTAGTCATAACGTTAGGAGTTATATTTTTACGAATAAATTTGGGACATTAAAAGACACGGGGTGGTGTCACCAAGAGACACGGGTGGTGTCACCAAGAGACGCGGGTTGGTGTCACCAAGAGACGCGGGGTGGTGTCACCAAGAGACACGGGGTGGTGTCACCAAGAGACACGGGTTGGTGTCACCAAGAGACGCGGGGTGGTGTCACCAAGAGACGCGGGGTGGTGTCACCAAGAGACACGGGGTGGTGTCACCAAGAGACACGGGGTGGTGTCACCAAGAGACACGGGGTGGTGTCACCAAGAGACGCGGGGTGGTGTCACCAAGAGACGCGGGTTGGTGTCACCAAGAAACGCGGGGTGGTGTCACCAAGAGACGCGGGGTGGTGTCACCAAGAGACACGGGGTGGTGTCACCAAGAGACACGGGGTGGTGTCACCAAGAGACACGGGGTGGTGTCACCAAGAGACACGGGGTGGTGTCACCAAGAGACACGGGTTGGTGTCACCAAGAGACACGGGTTGGTGTCACCAAGAGACACGGGTTGGTGTCACCAAGAGACACGGGGTGGTGTCACCAAGAGACACGGGGTGGTGTCACCAAGAGACACGGGGTGGTGTCACCAAGAGACACGGGGTGGTGTCACCAAGAGACACGGGGTGGTGTCACCAAGAGACACGGGGTGGTGTCACCAAGAGACACGGGGTGGTGTCACCAAGAGACACGGGGTGGTGTCACCAAGAGACACGGGGTGGTGTCACCAAGAGACACGGGGTGGTGTCACCAAGAGACACGGGGTGGTGTCACCAAGAGACACGGGTGGTGTCACCAAGAGACACGGGGTGGTGTCACCAAGAGACACGGGGTGGTGTCACCAAGAGACACGGGGTGGTGTCACCAAGAGACACGGGGTGGGTGGGGTGGTGTCACCAAGAGACACGGGGGTGGTGTCACCAGAGACACGGGGTGGTGTCACCAGAGAACACGGGGTGGTGTCACCAAGAGAGAGACAGGGGTGGTGTCACCAAGAGACACGGGGTGGTGTCACCAAGAGACACGGGGTGGTGTCACCAAGAGACACGGGGTGGTGTCACCAAGAGACACGGGGTGGTGTCACCAAGAGACACGGGGTGGTGTCACCAAGAGACACGGGTGGTGTCACCAAGAGACACGGGGTGGTGTCAGCCAAGAGGAACGGGGTGGTGTCAGCCAAGTGACACGGGGAGGTGTCACCAGAGACACGGGGTGGTGTCACCAAGAGACACGGGTGGTGTCACCAAGAGACGCGGGGTGGTGCCACCAAGAGACACGGGGTGGTGTCAGCCAAGAGACGCGGGGTGGTGTCAGCCAAGAGACGCGGGTGTGTGTCAGCCAAGAGACGCGGGTGGTGGTGTCAGCCAAGAGACGCGGGGTGGTGTCAGCCAAGAGACGGAAGGTGGTCAGCCCCATCCATTGCTTCTGTTTATAACATTAATTCTCACCACCTGATAAAGAAAACGAGCATCGACACTCGTAGAAATGGGCAAACCAAATCCGGAAGAAGATGGGAACTTTGGGGTTAACAATTATTTTTTATGTTATTATTTACATTGTGAGGGTGGGAGAGGTGCAGGATAGGAGGCCGTGAGAGGCACCGGGCGGGTACCGTGTACACCCACATGGTAGAGGAGTAGGTGTTAGTACACCGTGTAAACGTTTGCGGTGTTGGGGTTGGCGGGGTGGGTGTAGTATCGACCAGCGTGTGTGCGGAGGGGCCGTCGTCAGTGAGTCAGTGTGTGGTGCTCAGCTCGCAAGGCAGCCCGCACCAAACACCCTCCGC
>WNGS01142304.1:8425909-8436678 GCA_020271785.1 Procambarus virginalis | reverse complement strand
TTTTTTTTTAATATTTCATATTTGGAAAACTCTTTCTCTGTTCGGGCGGGCCCTTAAGCTAACAAGTGTTGTAACCTCTCACACACAGGCTGTAGTGAGCCAGTAATTTACCACATACAGCCCCGCTCCTGTGGCAGGTAAGTCCATTACGGGCTCCCTTAGCCCGTGCTACTTGGAACTTTTTGTTCCGAGAAGGTGAATCTAAAACAACAACCAACAACACCGTAATTTAGATGCATTTTGTTTTTGATGTTAAAGATTCAGCAACTCGGAATAAAAGTTCCAAGTAGCACGGGCTATGGTGAGCCCATAGTGGACTAATTTACATGCAACGAACACGGGCTATAACTGGTAAAGTAGGACGCTGGATACTCAATTTCCTGTCGAACAGAACACAAAGAGTAACAGTCAATCAAGTAAAATCGAGTCCGAGCGCAGTTAAAAGCTCTGTACCTCAAGGTACAGTCCTTGCACCGCTACTGTTCCTTATTCTCATATCAGATATAGACAAAAACACAAGTCACAGCTTCGTATCATCCTTTGCAGATGATACAAAAATCAGCATGAAAATTACCTCTGCTGAAGACATTGATAAACTACAAACAGATATTAACAAAGTTTTCGACTGGGCAGCAGAAAATAACATGATGTTTAACGGTGATAAGTTCCCGGTACTTAGATACGGCAAAAAAGAGGATCTTAAACATAATACAGGGTACAAAACACAATCGAATCTGCCCATAGTAGGAAACAGCATGTCAAGGATTTGGGAATAATGATGTCCGACGACCTACTAGCGTTTAGGGAGCATAACCAAGCAAGTATTGCGTCAGCCAGAAAAATGATAGGATGGATTACGAGAACCTTCAAGTCCAGGGATCCCATCACAATGGTTGTACTCTTCATATCACTTGTGTTGGCCCGTCTTGAGTGCTGCTCAGTACTCACTTCCCCTTCAGAGCAGGAGAGATTGCTGAAATAGAGGGAATACAGAGAACATATACGGCACATAGACGAGATAAAGCACCTAAATTATTGGGATCGTCTCAAAGCGCTCCAAATGTACTCACTAGAAAGGAGACGAGAGAGATACCAAATAATATACACATGGAAAATACTGGAGGGACAGGTCCCAAATCTGTACAGTAAAAACAACGTACTGGAGTGAACGATATGGAAGAAAATGCAGAATAGAACCAGTGAAGAGCAGAGGTGTCATGGACACAATCAGAGAACACTATATGAACATCAGAGGTCCGCGGTTGTTCAACGTCCTACAGCGAGCATCAGAAATATTACAGGAACAACCGTGGACATCTTCAAGAGGAAACTAGATTGTTTCCTTCAAGGAGTGCCGGACCAACCGGCTGTGGTGGGTATGTGGGCCTGCGGGCCGCTCCAAGCAACAGCCTGGTGGACCAAACTCTCACAAGTCAAGCCTGGCCTCAGGCCGGGTTGGGGAGTAGAAGAACTCCCAGAACCCCATCAACCAGGTATCAACCAAGGGCATACATGTGGATACACCTCACTCTACGATTGAGTGTCTCTCAATAGTTGAGAGCGCCAAAGGATCGGGTGAGGCGACTGATGCCTGACTAACGCGTATAGTTGTCCACCGGCTCTACTGTGCTCCCTCTGGACCAATGGACGACCAGCGAACACCTGTATGCTCCAGGTCGAATTCATCTGTATGTTGATTACTGGTGTCAGCTCCGTACACAGCCTCAACCGTACGGAGCCTTCTGCGATGGTGGGTGCTGTGGTGACTGTGGTGTCCTTCACTATGTCTTGGTGACTCAGGACAGTGTTGTGGTGTTGACACACCTGTTGCCCTACACCTCCGTCTGCACATGAAGTGTAAGACGTCTACTCCGTGTAGTCGTCATATGTCCAATGTAGCGTATGTTCCGGAGCGCACAGCCTCCACAGCTGCTCTTGTACTGATACACTACATCAGTACACCTCAGTGTGTCATGGGAGGCAGCGATGGTTTTTCTCACAATGAGGGAAGATGTACGAGGCATGTTATAATTAATGACAGGACGAATCCTGGCGTTTTCCCTAAAAGGTTTACAGTTCCTCTAATTGTGATCACGTATCATCTTTTCATCTTTATTATAAGCCAGAGTAAATGTATTTTTATAATACCCGGACCTGAATAACAAGGGTCGACTTCTACCCTCCATCATGGTCGTGTTTCCTGTGACACACACCGACCCATGGACCCAATGTCGTAGAGCGCCACCCACGGACCAAGTTCATATTGCTGTTTGTAACTGGTAATTAATGAGTGGCGCGTCCTCTATGTGTGGAGTGGTGGCGGTGTGGTCTGCGGGAGGCGCAGTGTGTGCGTCTCCCGACACTTGCTGGAGACCACAGGTCTGCTGTGTCAGCTGTGTCAGCTGTCTGATGGGTCAGGTGTCTGCTGCGTCAGGTGTCTGATGGGTCATGGTGTCTGCTGCGTCAGGTGTCTGCTGCGTCAGGTGTCTGATGGGTCAGTGTCTGCTGCGTCAGGTGTCTGCTGCGTCAGGTGTCTGCTGCGTCAGGTGTCTGCTGCGTCAGGTGTCTGCTGCGTCAGGTGTCTGCTACGTCAGGGGTCTGCTGCGTCAGGTGTCTGCTGCGTCAGGTGTCTGCTGCGTCAGGGTGTGCTACGTCAGGGGTCTGCTGCGTCAGGGTCTGCTGCGTCAGGGGTCTGCTGCGTCAGGTGTCTGCTGCGTCAGGTGTCTGCTGCGTCAGGTGTCTGCTACGTCAGGTGTCTGCTGCGTCGGTGTCTGCTGCGTCAGGGTCTGCTGCGTCAGGTGTCTGCTGCGTGAGGGTTCTGCACCTGTAGACGGTGGAGGGGACGGCAGCTGTCACCTCCAACCTGGAGGTTGGCGAGAAGGACGAGGGACTCCGCCAAGTCCCTCCTTGACTTTAAAGCAAGTTTTGTAACGTAAAATCGATTGTGTTATTCCCTATAAAGCTGAGGACCAAGTTTCTTAGAACAACATCACAACGTTTATTGATTGTAGTGGAGACCCGTGTTATATCAAGATCAAGGTCACGCACTGCGGCTCACAAGCCCTCAGGTTTACGGAGCCTTGGTTCACAAGCCCTCAGGTTCACGCAGCCTTGCTCACAAGCCCTCAGGTTCACGAGCCTGGTTCACAAGCCCTCAGGTTCACGCAGCCTCGGCTCACAAGCCTCAGGTTCACGCAGCCTTGCTCACAAGCCCTCAGGTTCACGCAGCCTTGGCTCACAAGCCCTCAGGTTCACGAGCCTTGGTTCACAAGCCCTCAGGTTCACGCAGCCTTGGCTCACAAGCCCTCAGGTTCACGGAGCCTTGGTTCACAAGCCCTCAGGTTCACGCAGCCCTCGCTCACAAGCCCTCAGGTTCACGCAGCCTTGGCTCACAAGCCCTCAGGTTCACGCAGCCTTGGTTCACAAGCCCTCAGGTTCACGGAGCCTCGGCTCATAAGCCCTCAGGTTCACGGAGCCTCGGCTCACAAGCCCTCAGGTTCACGGAGCCTTGGTTCACAAGCCCTCAGGTTCACGCAGCCTCGGCTCACAAGCCCTCAGGTTCACGCAGCCTTGGCTCACAAGCCCTCAGGTTCACGCAGCCTTGGTTCACAAGCCCTCAGGTTCACGGAGCCTCGGCTCACAAGCCCTCAGGTTCACGGAGCCTTGGTTCACAAGCCCTCAGGTTCACGGAGCCTCGGCTCACAAGCTCTCAGGTTCACGCAGCCTTGGCTCACAAGCCCTCAGGTTCACGCAGCCTTGGCTCACAAGCCCTCAGGTTCACAAAGTCTCGGCTCACAAGTGGCCCATTAAGTGAACTCCACCGTTCGGCTCGTCTTTAAATCATAACTTTAGATGGTGTTAGAGTTTACCTGGGAGCTGTTGGGATGTGTTGGAACAAACCCCGCGTTGACCTCTCACTTAGATGCCTTAACCATATGTCTAACATGCTCCTATATTTGCTGCCAATTTTGCTTCAAGGTATCTTCAGGTGGAGATGGTGGCCAGGTGAAGTAGGTCGCCAGGTGGAGGAGGTCGCCAGGTGACGTGGTAGGCCAGTGGAGGTGGTCCCCAGGTGACGAGGGAGGCCAGGTGGAGGTGGTCCCCAGGTGACGTGGTAGGCCAGGTGGAGGTGGTCCCCAGGTGACGAGGGAGGCCAGGTGGAGGTGGTCCCCAGGTGATGAGGGAGGCAGGTGGAGGTGGTCCCCAGGTGACGTGGTAGGCCAGGTGGAGGTGGTCCCCAGGTGACGTGGTAGGCCAGGTGGAGGTGGTCCCCAGGTGACGAGGGAGGCCAGGTGGAGGTGGAGCGGAAGGTTATGCGAGCCGGGCATCAGGTGTAGATCATAGTTACCCCAGTGACTGGGTGTATATCTTACTTCTGCTGGCCTCAATTATTGACTTTTGAAGATATTAAGATAACTGGAGGTGGGAGTGGGCAGGTGGGTTGTCCAGGTCTTAGTATAGGAAAGGGCTAGTGACACCCACTACCCACCTCCTGGCTAGTGACACCCACTAACCACCTCCTGCTAGTGACACCCACTAACCACCTCCTGGCTAGTGACACACACTACCCACCTCCTGGCTAGTGACACACACTACCCACCTCCTGGCTAGTGATACACACTACCCACCTCCTGGCTAGTGACACGCACTACCCACCTCCTGGCTAGTGACACCCACTACCCACCTCCTGGCTAGTGACACACACTACCCACCTCCTGGCTAGTGATACACACTACCCACCTCCTGGCTAGTGACACGCACTACCCACCTCCTGGCTAGTGACACCCACTACCCACCTCCTGGCTAGTGATACACACTACCCACCTCCTGGCTAGTGATACACACTACCCACCTCCTGGCTAGTGACACACACTACCACCTCCTGGCTAGTGATTCACACTACCCACCTCCTGGCTAGTGATACACACTACCCACCTCCTGGCTAGTGATACACACTACCCACCTCCTGGCTAGTGACACACACTACCCACCTCCTGGCTAGTGATACACACTACCCACCTCCTGGCTAGTGATACACACTACCCACCTCCTGGCTAGTGACACGCACTACCCACCTCCTGGCTAGTGATACACACTACCCACCTCCTGGCTAGTGATACCACTACCCACCTCCTGGCTAGTGATACACACTACCCACCTCCTGGCTAGTGATACACACTACCCACCTCCTGGCTAGTGATACACACTACCCACCTCCTGGCTAGTGACACACACTACCCACCTCCTGGCTAGTGATACACACTACCACCTCCTGGCTAGTGACACACACTACCCACCTCCTGGCTAGTGACACACACTACCCACCTCCTGGCTAGTGACACACACTACCCACCTCCTGGCTAGTGATACACACTACCCACCTCCTGGCTAGTGACACACATTACCCACCTCCTGGCTAGTGATACACACTACCCACCTCCTGGCTAGTGACACACACTACCCACCTCCTGGCTAGTGATACACACTACCCACCTCCTGGCTAGTGACACACACTACCCACCTCCTGGCTAGTGACACACACTACCCACCTCCTGGCTAGTGACACACACTACCCACCTCCTGGCTAGTGACACACACTACCCACCTCCTGGCTAGTGACACACGCTACCCACCTCCTGGCTAGTGATACACACTACCCACCTCCTGGCTAGTGACACACACTACCCACCTCCTGGCTAGTGACACACACTACCCACCTCCTGGCTAGTGATACACACTACCACCTCCTGGCTAGTGACACACACTACCCACCTCCTGGCTAGTGATACACACTACCCACCTCCTGGCTAGTGACACACCGCTCCTCTCCTAACATCATCTTCGCATCATTTATTTATTATTATTATTATTATTTTCTACCACAGACGTGGCCACACATTTACAATGCTAACCACCATATATACATTTTCTTCTGTCCTCCATGGACAGGGTTAGAGATGTGTTAAACATATAGTTAAAGGATTTATTGAACAATCAACACAGAAGGTGATTCGGTGCTTTTAAAATGCTAATCTAACATCATTTATTAATAGTACTGTTACTCGTCACCGCCAGTGGACGGCCCAGGACGACAGCCGTATTAGGGGTAATAGTCAGCTGCGTCTGGGACTCAGGCGGTGTTCCCAAGTGACTGTCATCATCCCTTCCAGCAAGTAATAGTTGGAAATATTGTGCTTCAAGAGTCGTGGCTCTTGTAGAGCGAGGTCACGTCCTCCGTCGACCCTCGTGTCTCTATAGAGTCCACGCCTCAAGATGATTGTCCCGCTCTGGTCATGTGAAGCAAGAAGTCGCCATCAGTGTCGTAGAGACATCCCTCTGATTCATTCTTGGTTGTTCCAACATTCTCTCCTGGTGGTGGCAGACCTCCACCAGTCCGTACGGGTGGTGGCAGACCTCCACCAGTCCGTACGGGTGGTGGCAGACCTCCACCAATCCGTACGGGTGGTGGCAGACCTCCACCAGTCCGTACGGGTGGTGGCAGACCTCCACCAGTCCGTACGGGTGGTGGCAGTCCTACACCAGTCCGTACGGGTGGTGGCAGACCTCCGCCAGTCCGTACGGGTGGTGGCAGACCTCCACTAGTCCGTACGGTGGTGGCAGACCTCCACCAGTCCGTACGGGTGGTGGCAGACCTCCACCAGTCCGTACGGGTGGTGGCAGACCTCCACTAGTCCGTACGGGTGGTGGCAGTCCTACACCAGTCCGTACGGGTGGTGGCAGACCTCCACCAGTCCGTACGGGTGGTGGCAGTCCTACACCAGTCCGTACGGGTGGTGGCAGTCCTACACCAGTCCGTACGGGTGGTGGCAGACCTCTACCAGTCCGTACGGGTAGTGGCAGACCTACACCAGTCCGTACGGGTGGTGGCAGTCCTACACCAGTCCGTACGGGTGGTGGCAGACCTCTACCAGTCCGTACGGGTAGTGGCAGACCTACACCAGTCCGTACGGGTGGTGGCAGACCTCCACCAGTCCGTACGGGTGGTGGCAGTCCTACACCAGTCCGTACGAGTGGTGGCAGTCCTACACCAGTCCGTACGGGTGGTGGCAGACCTCTACCAGTCCGTACGGGTAGTGGCAGACCTACACCAGTCCGTACGGGTGGTGGCAGTCCTACACCAGTCCGTACGGGTGGTGGCAGACCTCTACAGTCCGTACGGGTGGTGGCAGTCCTACACCAGTCCGTACGGGTGGTGGCAGGCCACGACCAGTGTAGTCTTACAGTTGCAGATTCGACCAGCCCGCAGGAGTGGTGGCGTAGCTTTCATATATCACAGGTTATTGGTGGTGCGCATTACACTCTCCAGAGACAATTTTTCAGGAGAGTGGCAGCCACATCCACCCGCGTCATACAGGACCCCGAGCACCGATACTTACCCCAGCCCAGGGAGGACGTTTATCACACCGATCCCTCATCCTTCCGGCTCTAATATTCCATTACAAACCACCCCGGAATACATTTATTTTTTATGAACCCCATTACGATTATGTTCCCTATCATATCCCCTATTTCACAAGATACGGTCTTAGGGTCGGGTTATGAAACTAGGTGCTAAGCACATGGTAATCCCTCACCTTTTATCTTTAATTAACTCCGAATCTTAAACCCTCAAGAAATATAGTTTCAGATTTTTAATTAGCCGTCAGATATTAGCAGTTGGGAGGCTCTGTTCTCATTACCGGAGCCTCGCAAATTGCGTCAGCATTCTCAAGAGATATCGATTCCATTGCTAATGTTGGGTTACTAAGAATCCCGCCACACCTGAACCTCGAATGATATTAAACATTCTTTCCTGGACGACTATATGTCCATTAAGGAAAGTAGGAATTGCATCTTGTTCCCAAAAGAAGAACTTAAAGAAATATAAAAAATATAAACAGAAAAATCAAACAGATCATTCTCAATCTGGTTCAGGTGGAAATATGTGGAAGATATTGCTTCGTATGGGACTCATGATATCAATGACTTTTTCTTGCTTAATACGCCACATAAAACGCAGAGACGCTCACTCGAATTTAGGCGAGAAGGAAAACGAGAATATCAGCTTCGATTCTGAAGATATCTGAACAGATACTTCTTGAATTGTTGTTGTTGTTTTTAGATTGAGCTACTGGGAACAAACAGTTGCAAGTAGCATGGCTATGGTGAGCCCGTAGTGGACTTACATGGCACAGGAGCGGGGCTGTGACTGGTACTTCTTGAAGGACTACAAAGAGCAAACGTCACTATAGATAATGACAGATCGACTGTCTCCATACGGCCACCATATATCCTGAGTTCATTTATTATGCACCTCATAATAAATGAGAGACGTTTATTACCAGGTGTATAATAAATGCACCTCATTTTGTGATGCAACCGCCCGCCTCAGTCTCAATATCATTTTCACTTCCCACTTTACCATAAATATTTGTGTTATCAGCAAATTTGATGATGTGGTTTGTAATATTCTCATCTATGTCATTCATGTATATGACAAAAAAGGTTGGGCCCCCAAAAATTAACCCGTGAGGCACCCCACTCACCACATTTCTCCAACCAGAGTGTTTCCCATTTAGTGCGGAACCATGTTTTACCCATTCTAGTAGTCTACCTTTATTCCATGTGTTAGTCTTCATGTGGTACCTTGTCAAAGGCTTCAGCAAAGTCCATGTAAACTACATCTACGGAAGTCCTTTGTCTGAATAGCCGGTTCCCGTTTCCGGAGCTTACGGTTCTCTAGCGGGGTTGATAGAACTGACGCCTCCTGCCCCTGTAGGTCGGTGGTCATGGCTCCAGGGCCCAAGGTAAGGCACCGAGCCATTACGACTATATAGCACCTGGGACAGATATGAGGATAAGAAATTAGGATAGAACATAGGAAAGGAATGATGCCAACCACTTGGACGGTCGGGGATTGAACGCCGTTCTGCAAGAAGCAAGACTGTTGCTCTACTTTCCAGCCCAGTGGTTGGCCATTTTAGGTATTGGAGTGACACAAACCTGTGTTCTGGTGAATCCCAGACACCTGTCCTAACCGACTAGGCCACGATGGTATAAAAGTCGACCAACCCACAACTCTATTGAATTCACTGGAAGGTTCTGAAGGCCCCATTCTTTTAAAGAAAAGGAGGGATGTCATGTTCACAGAAAATGGTACGATCCGTTTTCTATGTGCGGCGACTGAGACGCCAGAGAGAGTAGAGGAGGTAAACAAGAGCGTACACTGGGGCCGGATCCAGCTTGGGAGCTACTATAGTCATGTAAATAGTTTAAGTATTAAAGTCAGTAACCAGGAATGACTTACATCAACCTTACAACCAAGACTTCTCAGATATATACAAACACACAGGCTCCTGGAGACAAACACAAAGTGGTGAAAACTGTGTAATCAGAAGTTGGAGTTAATGGAAGGTGGCATAAAATCCACGAATATTCCATTGAAGAATAAACATTTTCAAAAAGAGAAAGAACAGCAACAGAGAACAATAAAGAAACAAAGGTAAAGAAGAACACAGTATATTAAATAAGCTCAGGATCAGGGTCAGTAAAATCAGGTTAGGGGGCATGGGTAACTGAGTAAGGATTGAGTGAAGAGAGCGGGAGGACAGACCAGAGGCGGACGGGTAGGGTCCGGAGGAGATAACTGAGAGGGAAGGTCAAGGACAGCAGGAGGGGAAGGGGCAGAAACCGGAGAGTGCACCTCAGCAAGGGCAGTAACTGAGAGGGAATCAGGGGCTAAAGAAACCTCCATAGCGGGACAGGGGGCCCGACCACCGAAATGGAAGGGGCAGAGCGAGAGAGAGAGTCAGAGGTGCGGGGTGAGGAAGAAAACGATGCCTTCTTACCTGCGGGGATGACGAAGGAGAGGAGCCAGGCTTACGTTTCTGACTCAAAGAGACAGGTGTTCCAGCAACAATGTACTGGGCGACAGACTCAATTGTCTCAACAGGAGAAGATGAACGGGAGTGAACAACTTGAATATTGCTGGGAGAATGATGGACATCAGGCGGCGTGGAGGGCCAAGAGACTAGGGGGAGGGATGGGAAGAAGGAATGGGGAAAGAAGACACAGGAGACATGGCAGATTGGGTATGAAGGGGGGAAACTTCAAATGGAGAACAGGAGAGGGCCCCTTTGGGACGGAACGTATAGGAACAGGAGAGGAGGTGGTGGGCGTGTTCGGGTCTAAGATCTGGAAACGGTTGTGAGACTGAGTAAGGTAGGAAGGATGAGGAGAGGTACAACGCAACACGCGGCGTAGGATACGCCAGCGAAAGGGGTGAGACGGCAAACTTGGCGTCTCACTTCAGGAAAAGGCAGACGATCCCGGTGTTTCAAGTTGAGGACGGCTTCCTCAACCGTGTAGGGAGTGTTGGGGCCGGTGTTGCCGTGGTCCTAATGGTGTAGGGAGTGTTGGGGCCGGGTGGTGGGTGGTCCTTACAGGTGTAGGGAGTGTTGGGGCCGGTGTGGAGTGGTCCTTACAGGTGTAGGGAGTGTTGGGGCCAGTGTTGGCGTGGTCCTTACAGGTGTAGGGAGTGTTGGGGCCGGTGTTGGCGTGGTCCTTACAGTGTAGGGAGTGTTGGGGCGGTGTTGGCGTGGTCTTTACAGGGTAGGGAGTGTGGGGCCGGTGTTGGCGTGGTCCTTAAGGTGTAGGGAGGTGGTGTGGTCCTTACAAGTGTGTAGGGAGGTTGGGGCCGGTATTGGCGTGGTCCTTACTGGTGTAGGGAGTGTTCGCGTGGTCCTTACAAGTGTAGGGAGTGTTGGGGC
>WNGS01142304.1:8393881-8405692 GCA_020271785.1 Procambarus virginalis | reverse complement strand
ATCGGGCTTCTGGATAGGATTGAACATGTTATTCCTGCAGGTGATCATCCTCCTATTTACACTCGTCAATGGAGCTTCCGGAACCGGCAAAGGAAGTAATTAGTGATGAGTGTCAGAAGATGTTGAGAGTGCAGAATGTGATAGAGCCTAGTACGTCACCAGTGGTTGTCGCCATAGTGTTGGTACGTAAACCAAATGGTAGTTATAGGTTTTGTGTTGACTACCGAAAGATAAATGAAATTACTAAAGGTTATGTGTATCCTTTGCCACGGATACTAGAAATAATAGATCAGTTTGGGGCAGCAAAATACTTTTCCCACTCTGGATGCGAAATCTGCATATTGGGCCATCCCAGTCGCTGGGAAGGATAGAGAGAAGACCGCCTTCTCTGATGGGTTCATACTTATCAATTCAAGCGGATACTTACTTATCAATTGCCTTTCGGGTTAAAGACAGCGCCTTCATCATTTCAGAGGGCAATTAATTATATCCTCAGCCCAGTCTTGGGAAGGCACTCATTAGCGTACCTGGATGATGTGGTAATCTACTCTAGGACGTTTGATGAGCACTTACGAGATTTGACTGAGACGTTGACACTGTTAGATAAGGCGGGCAAACTTCAAACTTAGTAAGTGCACTCTGGCATCTCAGAAATTCAAGTTTCTGGGATTCCAGGTGAGCACAGATGGTATCAGACCTGACCCCGACTCCTGTCGTGCCATTGCTGACATGCCAACACCTACAGCAAAAGATGTTCGAATGTTTCTGGGGGCAGCCGGATATTTCCGTCGCCATATTGAGGGTTTTGCAAGTACAACAGCACCGTTAACTGAGCTTACTAAGAAAAATGTTAAATTCATTTGGAACCTGAGCATGATAACGCTTATGCAAATTAAAAAGTCAACTCATTAAAACCCCAGTCTTGGCAGTACCTGATTTTTGATAAGGAGTGGGAAGTACACACAGACGCCAGTGGCATAGCAATTGGTGCCTGAGAAATTTCCTGCCTGAGACACACCCTATCACCTGCCCTGAAACGATAGGTTTTGTGCGAGAGATTGACAACTGGAATAAGGGCACCTTTATCAAGCACTGCGATCAAATGATGAGGGATCAACAACCTGTCACATCTCCCAGCCACCTGAAGGGTGGTACCTGGTGCAATGTGACGTTCCACTGATACTTTAATGAATTTAACTGAATGTGGTGGGCAACATTGTTTCACCAAGGCATGCAACCCACATGATTTCTTATCTGCGTCTGGAAGAAACTTAAACAACAACTTAGGGTAGTGAATATTGTACTTCTGTTTCTTGCTAATGGAAGCAATTACTGGAGGATGATCTACCATTTTAATGGGATAAACTTCCTGGCCCAACTTCAATCTGCACTTCCTTGCTCACTCTTGAGCAGACAAAGAAAAGTTAACTCGTACCAGAAAATCCATTCCCAACAAAATATGACCAGGGAATGCAAGATTCTCGACAATCGTGCAATGTGTGGGTAAGCTTCTCCCTTACCCACTTCAAAATTAAGAGTAGCCTGGCCCAAGATATTAATATGTTGACCATTCACTGCTGTTAAATGCTTCCCACAACACTCAAGGTGCGTCTCTTTAAGTGTGCTGAAGGCTGACTTTTTAATGACAGTTGCTTGACTTCCGGTGTCCACAAAAACTGTCAATCTCACACCTTCAACCGTCATCTCAAACGTAGGTCTGCCACCCAAAGTACTGACCTGTTCTGGGTCACCCTTGACCCGTGTGCTCGTGCACGCATACCTGTAATGGCCTCGGCCATGACACTTCCGACAAATTTCATCACCAATTTTACGCGTCCCAGAAGCTCGCTGGCTACATTCCCCAGCAACTTCTGTAGAGGCGACACTAGGAATGGGGGTAGGGGGGGAAGAGGGGTGGAGGGGAGGTGAGGAGCAAGGTGTAGGATTAATGGAGGGGGTAGGGTGGGTAACAGGAGGGGTGGGTTGGATGGGTTGGGGGGATAAGAGGGAGGGTGAGGGCAGGCCGAGGGTGGGTTGTGGTTACCTGGTTGATACCTGGTTGATGGGGTTCTGGGAGTTCTTCTACTCCCCAAGCCCGGCCCGTGGCCAGACTTGACTTGTGAGAGCTTGGTCCACCAGGCTGTTGCTTGGAGCGGCCCGCAGGCCCACATACCCACCACAGCCCGGTTGGTCTGGCACTCCTTGAAGGAAACAATCTAGTTTCCTCTTGAAGATGTCCACGGTTGTTCCTGTAATATTTCTGATGCTCGCTGGTAGGACGTTGAACAACCGTGGACCTCTGATGTTCATACAGTGTTCTCTGATTGTGCCCATGGCACCTCTGCTTTTCACTGGTTCTATTCTGCATTTTCTTCCATGTCGTTCACTCCAGTACATTGTTATTTTACTGTGCAGATTTGGGACCTATCCCTCCAGTATTTTCCATGTGTATATTATTTGGTATCTCTCTCGTCTCCTTTCTAGTGAGTACATTTGGAGAGCTTTGAGACGATCCCAATAATTTAGGTGCTTTATCTCGTCTATGCGTGCAATGTATGTTCCCTGTATTCCCTCAATTTCAGTAATCTCTCCTGCTCTGAAGGGGGAAGTGAGTACTGAGCAGTACTCAAGACGGGATAACACAAGTGATTTGAAGAATACAACCATTGTGGTGGGATCTCTGGACTTGAAGGTTCTCGTAATCCATCCTGTCATTTTTCTGGCTGGCGCAATACTTGCTTGGTTATGCCCCTAAACGTTAGGTCGTCGGACATCATTATTCCCAAATCCTTGACATTCTGTTTTCCTTCTATGGGCAGATTCGATTGTGTTTTGTTCCCTGTATTATGTTTAAGATCCTCATTTTTGCCGTATCTGAGTACCTGGAATTTATCACCGTTAAACACCATGTTATTTTCTGCTGCCCAATCGAAAACTTTGTTAATATCTGTTTGTAGTTTATCAATGTCTTCAGCAGAGGTAATTTTCATGCTGATTTTTGTATCATCTGCAAAGGATGACACGCGACTCAATTATTAATTTATGTTTTTCAAGATGAAGACGAATTTTATTTGCTATTATGGATTCGAGTAACTTTCCCACAATAGACGTTAGGCTAATTGGTCGATAGTTAGACGCAAGTGATCTATCTCCTTTCTTAAAAACTGGTATCACATTAGCAACTTTCCAAAACTCTGGCACTCTGCCTGACTCTATTGATTTATTAAATATGATTGACAGTGGGTCACAAAGCTCCTCTTTGCATTCTTTCAGCACTCTGGCAAACACTTCATCCGGCCCTGGGGATTTGTTTGGTTTGAGTTTTACTATTTGTTTAAGAACATCCTCCCTGGTAACTGCTAAACTCGTCAACCTGTCCTCGTCCCCACCCATATAGACTTGTTGGGCTGAAGGCATATTGTTAAGTTCCTCTTTAGTAAATACAGATACAAAATATTTATTAAAAATACTACTCATCTCTTCATCACTATCTGTTATTTGACCTGTCTCAGTTTTTAATGGACCTATCCTTTCCCTAGTCTTAGTTCGATATAACTGAAAAAACCCTTTAGGATTTGTCTTTGCTTGCCCTGCTATACGAACTTCATAGTTTCTTTTTGCTTTCCTTATCTCTTTTTTAACATTTCTAACTAGTTGTACGAATTCCTGTTCTAAAGTGACCTCCCCATTTTTAATCCTCTTGTACCAAGCTCTCTTTTTACCTATAAGATTCTTCAAATTCTTTGTTATCCACTTTGGGTCATTAGTAATCGATCTATTCAATTGTGTGGTATACTACGTTCCTGTGCTTTGTTTAGAATATTCTTAAATACGTTATAAATTGAATCTACATCGAAATCCCCATTTACATCACCTATCGCTGGGTTCATGTCTCGCTCCAAGACCGGCCCACACCCCATACCCAAGACTTTCCAATCAATTTGACCCAAAAAATTTCTTAGGCTATTAAAATCAGCTTTTCGAAAATCTGGCACTTTAACAGAATTTTCTCCTACAGGTCTATTCCATTCTATGCCAAATCTGATTTCTTTGTGATCACTGTTCCCTAGCTCACTCCCTATTTCGATGTCATTAATTTGTGTTTCCCTGTTAGTTAACACTAAATCTAAAATATTATTTTCCCGTGTTGGTTCCTTAATGTGTTGCGTAAGAAAGCAATCGTCAATTAATTCTAGAAAATCTTCTGCTTCACTATTCCCTGTTTTGTTCAACCAGTTTATTCCACTCAAATTAAAGTCACCCATGACATAAATACTGTTAGATCTAGATGCCCTAGATATTTCATCCCATAGATGCTTTGCTTCCATTCTGTCTAAATTTGGTGGCCTATATATAACTCCAATTATAATATTATTTGCTTTTTCGTTTAATTCTATCCAAATAGTTTCTGTGTGGCTCAGTTTTGATTCCCTCTTTGAGACTACATTTCAAATTGTCCCTAACGTATATGGCTACTCCACCACCTCGTCTAATATATCTATCTGTGTGAAATAGTTTAAATCCATTTATTTGATATTCGGCTAATAGTTCTCTATTATCAACATTCATCCACGTTTCGGTAAGTGCAATAATATCTATTTTTTCTGTGCAGACAAGAGCATTTAATTCGTTAATTTTATTTCTTAGACTTCTACTGTTTGTGTAATATACCCTAAGTGAATTGTTATTTTGAGGCCCTTCTCTTTCCCTGATCATTTTGCCAATTCCTTTCTCCCGCAAACACATACTTTTATTACATCCTTCCTCCAAATCAATTCCCATACCTCTATCTACTAACAGTTTAAACCCAAACAAACACCTCTAACCACTTCTTCCAACGATTTGCAACAGCAACAACCCCAGCTCTCGATAGATGCACCCCATCCCGAGCATACATTTCATTTCTTCCATAGAAGTGTTCCCAGTTGTCTATATAAGATATTGCATTAGATTTGCAATATCTTTCCAGCCTGCAATTGACACCAAGTGCCCTCGACATCCATTCATTTCCCACTCCCTTTCTTGGAAGAATGCCACATATGATCGGGATTCCTCCCTTGCTCCTAACTAATTCTATTGCTGTCTTGAATTTCAGTATTAGTTCCTCACTTCTAACTCTCCCAACATCATTACCCCTACACTAATACAAATAATGGGTTTGCTCCCATTTCCCGTCATAATATCTTTCATGTTTCCAACAATATCACCAATACCAGCTCCAGGATAGCAAACCCTTAATCTGTTCCCTTTATCTCTGGCACAAAACGTTCTGTCCAAATACCTCACCTGGGAATCTCCCACAACCAAAATTCGCTTCGATCCTCCCTTTTCTCTTGGGGCACTTTGAGGGACCCGCGCTTCAATGTTCCTCGCCGCTATGCCCTTACCTCCACGCTGAACCATAGGTTCACCACAGCACTCGTCCTCCAACACATCAAATGAGTTTGTAATCTTTATGGTATTAGGTGTCTTTTTTGCCAAGATCTTCTTAAGACCCCTGTCTTTTACAATATGCCAAGACGGGGTCTCCCTAATGCCGGTCTCCTCCTTTGCTTCATCCTGTCGTTGCTTAAGCTGCCTTACCTCCTCCCGCAACGAATCCAGCTCTGTCCTCAGAGCTCCAACCAGACTCACCAACTCCCTCACCAAACCCTCCATTATTGCTGAATAATATAGCTTCACACGGAGCTCCAGCTAACACAACCTCTCTCTGTGACAGCACCTGACTGACCCAGGGGCATTGTCTGCTGCTTTAAGCACATCTGGTATCTCCCCTGTGTCCAAGCTCTCCCTCCATACTATACTGAGTGCCTGTGCTACTTGCACTTTGTATTTCTTTATAAATATTGAATTCCATGAGTCTGGATCCGGGGCTGAGTGCATGGGCATATTGTCAATTTCTCTTTCAAAATCTGCCACGCTCGTGTTGATATCAGTTATATTTACTGGTGTTGAGTATCATTCATAAAGAAATTGTCCGAATCTTCCACTTTCATGCTGCGTATTGGAGTGCTAAACATGTCTTCATACTGATTTTTAGGATTTCACTAATTTCTTTGTCATCCTCAGTGTATGAACCTTCGCTAATACGAATAGGTCCAGTACTGGCAGTGGTTTTCGCTTTTGATTTAGCATGTGTGAAGAAATATTTTGGGTTTTTCTTTATTTCTTGAATTGCTTCCTGTTCTAGTTGCCTTTCTTCAGTCTGATAGGAATGCTTCAGTCTCTGTTCGATTTCTTCAATCTCCCTGTTTAAATTATATCTTCTCTGTATGGAGAGTCTTGTCTTCTTAAGCATTTCCGTTAATTTCTTCCTCCTTTTGTAATGTTGTCTGTGTTCTCATTCTACATTGACCTCTTTCTGGCTTTCCTTAAAGGAACATGTTTCAGACAGACTTCATATGCTTCAGAAGTCAGTTTTTCTATTCCTTGTGTAGGATTTTATTTCTTAGAACATTTTTCCATTGAATGTTTGTAAGTTCCGTGTTTATTTTCTCCCAGTCTATCCTTTTATTATTAAAATTGAATTTATTGAATAGCCCTTCTCGCTTGTTGTTTCTCTTGGGCCTACTACGTTATGGGCCTACTACCGTTATTAATGTTAGTTTGCACTTCAATGAGCTTGTGGTCCGAGTACGTAGTGTCTGAGACAGTAATGTCTCTGATTAACTCCTCATTGTTCGTGAATATCAGGACCAGCGTGTTTTCGTCCCTAGTTGGTTCTGTAATCTGCTGACTGAGCGAGAAAGTGGAGGGGGGTTGTAAACAGGGGGTTGTAAGGGTGGGGGTTGAGAGGGAAATGTAGTTTTCCACATTTCCAATAACGCGTCGACAAGGGTTTGGGTGGTATTTGGCTGGGGTTGGTATGGGTCTGCCAGGGATTGTGGTGGGCATGGGTTGGCCTGGAGGTAAGGTTGGGGAACGGGGTTGTAGGTAGGAAAGGTTTGAGGTTGGTGGTTGTAGGAAGGAAGGGGAGCCTGGACAGGGAGGGTTGCTTGGGTAAGGATGGGGTATTGGCGAGGGTGCGTCTGCATAAATTGTCCATTCATTGATAAAAACCATTTCACCCCAAAACGTAATTTCAAGACCCATCATCGGATCAGGGTGAAATTTTAACACACCATTTGGTTTCATAAATAACCTCTAATAAAAACACAAAACGTTTCCTTGGAAAAATGCTCCGTGTGTCCAAACCGGAAGTATCATTTATTGCCACCCTTCCTAATCGATTTCTCGAGCCCCAGTGAGGACCATCGCCTGTTGACAAGGCGATGACAGCTGCCGGTGGCAGAATCTCGCTGACTACGCTCCACCAATGAATGAATTCCCTAAGTCTTATTATCCTCATTCGTAAAATTTATATGAGGACAGATGGAAATACGCAACCGGCCTCGACTACTAATTATCACTCGTGAAACAAATCACTGTATACGATGTTGCATAAAATACATGCACAACTATAACGACATAAAAAGGTTACGTTAATTGTTAATTGATCGAAACTACTAGAATGAACTTGATAAAATGTAATGTAATGTAATTTTCACTATATTTATTTGACACTCGAAGATGACTGGTAACGCAATTATAAAAAATTAAAGTAAGAATGTCTTGTCTCTAAATGCAAGACCAATATAAATCTTAGAAAAATATTGATAATTACCGCATTCTTGAACAAAATATACTGAAATTTAAACAGGGAATACCAGCGCGTAATTAATATAACACTTTACGTTAACTGAATTTCTTAACTATTTCTTTTGTAATTCTTAAACACACTAGGACTGAAGACGTTACTAGTACTTTAATACTGGCGCGATGTTTAAGACTTCAACAATTATTTAATTCCTAACGCCCGACGCTAACAACGGCGCTCAAAAATAATTATAAGTATTTATTAATTAAACAAGAATTAATGATAAATTACTTATTTACGTTACTTAATGAACTCGATGTTTACATAGTATACACTTGTTCACCGCCGGTCGCGTTGTAAAATGATGAGAAATTAGCACTGATAGCCGCGACGCTACAGAGTCGCGCTGAATCTTAATAAAAAATTAGTAATTATTTTCCCCAAATTATAAATTAAATACTGGCGCGTAGTTGACTTGTTTCTTTACTGAATATAACACTCACTAGACACTTGGCCTTGGGAGAGCGCAAACAATTACAGACCGCTGTCTCACTGAGCGCTGAGTAAAACCACTAGAAAATTTTCAGAGTCCCAACGCTAATGCGTTTAAATGACCAAAAATCGACTTCTGGTCTCTCAAAGTTCCAACTCGGATCACTTTAATCGCACACTTGAATTAACACTGACGACCCGATGATCGTATGGCTAGACACAAAACTAGAATTTATTCCCAAAACTGAGATTTTCCAAGCGACTTTGAAAAATAAGAACATAAGAACATAAGAATCCCCAGGGCCGGATGAAGTGTTTGCCAGAGTGCTGAAAGAATGCAAAGAGGAGCTTTGTGACCCACTGTCAATCATATTTAATAAATCAATAGAGTCAGGCACAGTGCCAGAGTTTTGGAAAGTTGCTAATGTGATACCAGTTTTTAAGAAAGGAGATAGATCACTTGCGTCTAACTATCGACCAATTAGCCTAACGTCTATTGTGGGAAAGTTACTCGAATCTATAATAGCAAATAAAATTCGTCTTCATCTTGAAAAACATAAATTAATAATTGAGTCGCAACATGGTTTTATAAATGGCCGTTCATGTTTAACAAATTTGTTATCTTTTTATTCTAGCATAGTTGAGGCAGTTGATAGTGGTAAGTATTGTGATGTTGTGTACCTTGACTTTAGCAAAGCTTTCGATACAGTGCCACATGAAAGACTGATTAAAAAGATAGAGGCTCATGGTATTGGGGGTGCTATATTAAGCTGGATTAGGGCATGGCTATACCAAAGGAAACAGAGAGTTAGTATAAATGGAGTCAAGTCAGAGTGGGAAAATGTTGTAAGTGGAGTGCCTCAAGGCTCTGTCTTGGGACCTCTGTTGTTTATAATATATATAAATGATTTAGATTCAGGTTTGAGTAGCAACATTTGCAAATTTGCCGATGATACGAAAATCGGTAGGGAAATTAATTCGAAGGAGGACTCACTATCACTTCAAGTTGATCTAGATAGGGTTTTGAAATGGTCAAAGGACTGGCAGATGCAGTTTAATGCTGATAAATGTAAAGTTCTGAGGCTAGGTAATGATGATAGAGTTACAAGATACGAGCTAGATGGTGTTGAGATTGCGAAGTCGGATTGCGAAAGGGATCTGGGAGTTATAATTAGTAAGAATTTAAAACAAAAGGATCAATGCATAAATGTTCGTAATAAGGCAAATAGGACACTCGGATTTATTAATCGCAGCGTAAGTAACAAGACACCTGGTGTGGTTCTCAAGCTATATCTTGCTCTAGTTAGGCCCCATTTAGATTATGCAGTTCAGTTTTGGTCGCCATATTATAGAATGGATATAAATTCACTTGAACGTGTCCAGCGTAGGATGACTAAGTTAATTCCCCAAATTAGAAATCTTTCATATGAAGAAAGATTAACAAAGCTTAATTTGCATTCACTGGAAAGGCGAAGAGTTAGGGGTGACATGATAGAGGTTTACAAGTGGATGAATGGACATAACAAAGGGGATATTAATAGGGTATTGAAAGTATCAACACAGGACAGAACGCGAAACAATGGGTATAAATTGGATAAGTTTAGATTTAGGAAAGACTTGGGTAAATACTGGTTCAGTAACAGGGTTGTTGATTTGTGGAACCAATTGCCGCGTAACATTGTGGAGGTGGGGTCCCTCGATTGTTTCAAGCGCGGGTTGGACATGTATATGAGTGGGATTGGGTGGTTATAAATAGGAGCTGCCTTGTATGGGCCAATAGGCCTTCTGCAGTTACCTTTGTTCTTATGTTCTTATGTTCTTAAGAACATAAGAACAAAGGCAACTGCAGAAGGCCTATTGGCCCATACGAGGCAGCTCCTATTTATAATCACCCAATCCCACTCATATACATGTCCAACCCATGCTTGAAACAATCGAGGGACCCCACCTCCACAATGTAACGCGACAATTGGTTCCACAAATTAACAACCCTGTTACTGAACCAGTATTTACCCAAGTCTTTCCTAAATCTAAACTTATCCAATTTATACCCATTGTTTCGCGTTCTGTCCTGTGTTGATACTTTCAATACCCTATTAATATCCCCTTTGTTATGTCCATTCATCCACTTGTAAACCTCTATCATGTCACCCTTAACTCTTCGCCTTTCCAGTGAATGCAAATTAAGCTTTGTTAATCTTTCTTCATATGAAAGATTTCTAATTTGGGGAATTAACTTAGTCATCCTACGCTGGACACGTTCAAGTGAATTTATATCCATTCTATAATATGGCGACCAAAACTGAACTGCATAATCTAAATGGGGCCTAACCAGAGCAAGATATAGCTTGAGAACCACACCAGGTGTCTTGTTACTTACGCTGCGATTAATAAATCCGAGTGTCCTATTTGCCTTATTACGAACATTTATGCAGTGATCCTTTTGTTTTAAATTCTTACTAATTATAACTCCCAGATCCCTTTTGCAATCCGACTTCGCAATCTCAACACCATCCCAGGTGCTGTCAGAGTGAGAGGTTGTGTTGGCTGGAGCTCCGATTATAGTAGTATTATTACAGCAATAATGGAAGGATTGGTAAAGGAACTGGTGAATCTGGTTGGAGCTCTGAGGACAGAGCTGGATTCACTGCGGGAGGAGGTTAGACAGCTGAAGCAACGTCAGGAAGAAACAAAGGAGGAGACCTCGTCTTGGCAAGTGGTAAAAGACAGGGGTCTTAGGAAGACCTTGGCAAAACCGACACCTAGCCTAAGGACTTCTAACGCATTTGATGTGTTAGAGGACGAGTGCTGTGGTGAACCTGTTGCTCAACGAGGAGCCAGGGGCAAAGTAACGAAGAGCATTGAAACGCAGGTCCCTCAAACTGCTCGTAAGGAAAAGGGAGAATCAAAGCGAATTTTGGTTGTGGGAGATTCTCAGGTGAGATATTTAGACAGAACGTTTTGTGCCAGAGAAAGGGGGAACAGATTAAGGGTGTGCTATCCGGGAGCTGGAATTGGTGATATTGTTGGAAACATGAATGATATTATGAAGGGAAATGGGAACAAACCCATTATTTGTTTAAGTGCAGGGGGTAATGATGTTGGGCGAGTTAGGAGTGAGGAACTAATACAAAGATTCAAGACAGCAATAGAATTAGTTAGGAGCAAGGGAGGAATCCCGATCATATGTGGCATTCTTCCAAGAAAGGGAGTGGGAAATGAATGGATGTCGAGGGCACTTGGTGTCAATTACCGGCTGGAAAGATATTGCAAATCAAATGCAATATCTTTCATAGACAACTGGGAACACTTCTATGGAAGGAATGAAATGTATGCTCGTGATGGGGTGCACCTATCGAGAGCTGGGGTTGTTGCTGTTGCGAACTCGTTGGAAGAAGTGGTTAGAGGTGTTTGTTTGGGTTTAAACTGAAACAAAGGAATTGGCGAGGGAGAAAGGAATTGGCAAAATGATCAGGGAAAGAGAAGGGCCTCAAAATAATGAATGATATTATGAAGGGAAATGGGAACAAACCCATTATTTGTTTAAGTGCAGGGGGTAATGATGTTGGGCGAGTTAGGAGTGAGGAACTAATACTGAAATTCAAGACAGCAATAGAATTAGTTAGGAGCAAGGGAGGAATCCCGATCATATGTGGCATTCTTCCAAGAAAGGGAGTGGGAAA
>WNGS01142304.1:8336601-8356601 GCA_020271785.1 Procambarus virginalis | reverse complement strand
TATTGATTAACTTATCTATAAAAGATACTGTTCCACCCTTCTTACACTTCTTTCTGGAGAGTTGAGAAGAGATTCACGAAGCAGAAGGTTCTACCCTAGTCACACTTGAGCTTACTCTGCCATCACGAATGGAACTATGAGGAGAAAGCGCCAAGCCTTTACGAATATACAGCAACTTCCATCAGGAAAATCAATATAATTAGCACCATTTTATGTTGAAGGCAGAGCTATTTGACAGGAATGAATACAGTAGCCCATCTTGTTTACTAAAACTACGTATAATACAAACAATCATTCGACTACAATTGTTCCTGCTTCTATCAGAACACAGACTGCAACAGTGGCACTGCAACAATTACTCTAATAGTTTCAAACACATTTCAGAATATTAATTAAACAAATTATCCTTGTAACAAACGAGTCGATTCCATGTTAAAAGACTATATTGAATCTACACCAATTGAATCTTCCCCCCTGTCCATCTTACTCCCATCCCTCCTGTCCCATGCCCAACTCTCACATTGGCACAACAAACGACGGGTTTGAAACATGAAACTTAGTCCTACATTCTGCCGTAAGCTTCAAAGTGTTCAGGTCTGTTGGGGAGCTGGGAATGGGAGCGTGACGAGACGGTTAGGGAATGGCGACGAGATGGTGAAAAAAACATAATTAGCCTTTTAATTTTGCTACTGGTACCCGTGCTGTTCTCCCTCGGTTCCATACNTTGGTTCTTCCTGAGAGACCGGGAGGTTAGGATTCCATTCCCGCAGATATTACATACGTAGTTCAGAATATTTTAAGAGATCTAGAAGCGATGAATTCTTATTTAAATATTCAGAGAAGGCAGGTAAAGAAGAAAAGTTCTTCGTTAATGTACAAAAGTGCCGAGAGACACAACTGGTGGAAGGTAAGGTAATTAGCAGAAGCGACTAATTAACCTGTTAATCTGTAATTAACCCATTACAGATTAAGACTTGAAAAGGGTATGAGGACAATGGTTTAGAATAGGGCGGAGAAGAGGAATGGTGCCCAACCACTTAGACAGCCGGGGATTGAACGCAGACCTGCAAGAAGGGAAGCCGTCGCTCTGCCTTCCAGACCAAGTGGTTGGGCAGTTAAATATGCTTTAAATCTAGGAAAAGGGTCGTTTACTGACCCTTTTCGAAGGGTATCCTCCACCACGAAGAGGCACAGCAGGTGCCCACTTTATACCTCTAGTATAAGATATCAGCCACAACCGCGTGGGAATATTAAATTCACTTGGATCAATGGCGGTATGAACCCGGTCCTCGAAAGTACGACATTGTTGCCCTACCCTCCTGCTTGGTGCCTTCTTTTGATGATAACGTACTTGCCCCCCTACCCGTCAGGTCATGTGAGCATCCATGATATGGTTTGTAGAACAAACTTTGTACTTTGGAGGCTAGAGTTCGAATCTTCAATTATAACTTCCTCTCCCGACTTCTCGGTGTTGTGAGGCCAAACTTTTAATGTCGTAGCTTATAAGAGGTTAGAATCCCACACAAAGAAAACGTGGCATTCTTGCAGTAGGTTTGCAATGGGTTCGAATTATCGGGAGGGTGATTAAGGGAACTTCCCCCTCCCCTAATTTTGACGGGAGACATCTCCCGTCACGCAGGGTGCAGTTGCACCTCCACAGATCTCCAGGATCAGCTCTTGATACTGGTAATGGCTCAGAAGGGCCACCACTTACGGGCTATTCATGCCCGTGCCACCTTTTGGGTGGCTTAATCTTCATCAATCAATCCCCTAATTTCTCCACTTGTCCTCAGGCCAGGCTCACCCTCTGATAATTCGAACCCTTGGCGGAGTCGCCCAAAGATTGCCACCTTTTCTTTGGGCTTATTTTTGAAGAGTTAGCTAATAAAAAATCAGCTGTCGTGACATCTTCCCATTTTTATGTTGAGGTAATTTTGTGGGTGACAAAGGTATCCACTTTGTGTTCCCCTGTCGTAATTTTGGTTCGAGATCACTGTAATATATTGCAGTGATTATTACGATTATTACAATAATTATTAAAACATGAATAATTACCTACTAGACGCAGGTAAGCAATGTTTGAAAATTTCCTGAAAGTTGTCAAGTCTAAGAAATAGTTTAATTTACCCCTTCCCTTGCGAGGGAAAATAGATCAGCGAGTCAATATACTGTTCAAAAAGTTCGCTTTTAAATTTAGAGTATTTTCACGATTGAAATTTTTGCCTTTGAGGCAACAGACCGTGTAAGGCTATCACATTGTTTTTGACATTTTTATCAAATATGGAGAGAAAAATGGCGTACGTTTTTGTGAGACAATTTATTGTGAGGTTGGCAACTGTGGATCTCAGGAGTAATGTTTTGTCTGGTGCTGGGGTAACTAGCGTGTAGACCGGGCCGCTGGGTCGTTGATCCCCGGAACCACCACAAGTGCAGCGTCCAGGCGTCGTAAGATCCGTCCCCCTGACACAAGCACCCAATAAATCCCGACTGCGCCTTGGGAGACGCGCAGTTATAATCACCTGGTGCCGTTGGCCGAATGGCTCATGGGGTCGTGTAGTCCCGTGGAGATTTCCGATCTTGTGGACGTCGGCACTTAATGGCCAGCAAAGCCGCGGTTTGAAGTTGCACTTGCAAAGGAGCCTCAGACCCCCACCTAAGATGGTATCTGATGATATGTTGCACGTGATGAATGGCGGGTCCCACAGTGGTCATGAAGGGGGCTACATTCTGGGGCGCCACTAAGGTACTTTCTGCTGCTCAAGGGTACTTTCTATCCCCTCCCCCAGGACACTTTCTGCTGCTCAAGGGTTTACTTTCTACCGCTCAAGGGTACTTTTCTATCCCCTCCCCCAGGACACTTTTTGCTGCTCAAGGGTTTACTTTCTACCGCTCAAGGGTACTTTCTATCCCCTCCCCCAGGACACTTTCTGCTGCTTCGTCTCGTGTTCTACCCACGTCACTGCCCTGCCCCCAGACTCCCGAGCTCCACCTGGCCCACCTCGAGAGGAACCAAACAAACCTCCGAGGACAACCTTCGTGATGTTTCCTTAATGGTTGTCTTACCTGCTAATCCACCTTCTTAATTGTCACGTGGATGCTTGCTTGGGTGTTGCTGCCGCTGCCTGGGAGGCTCTGTGTCTGTGGGTAGCTGGGTTGTCTGGGTAGGTGGGTTGTCTGTGGATAGATGGGTTGTCTGTGGATAGGTGGGGTGTCTGCGGGTAGGTGGGGTTGTCTGTGGCTCACAGTTTGCAACTGGAGTGCTCAGGATTGGGAGATCCGTCACCTGTAGCCACCTGCCACAGGTAACGGTAACCCAACCTGATCCTTGCAACCACTGTGTCGCACAGTCTGATCTGATCCACGTTTTGTGCTGCCAATAGATATAGGTTTCAGATCTGAACAAATCATAGCTTTTCATACTTATGCTTACAGATCGTTGGGCTGTCTCAGAGAACTAAAGAAATCTAGGGACTTGTCCTGTTTCATTTCACCACCAATTAGGCGTTGGATGGTCACTATTTGATTCTCCTCCTCCCCCCCCCCTTTAACCCCCCCACCTGCTGGTAATAGGACCCACTCCAACCGGCTTCTGTCCGTCCCGTACCCCAGACTAGTCACCCTGCAAAGTTGAGTGAAGCCAGCCTCAAGCAGACATTCTCTAGAAATATATCTGTACAGTACTATAAGAGAATGTCTGTCTGGCCGCAGTTGGAGGCCACATACTCTGGAGCTAACCTTACCCACATTTTGCAGGGAGAATGGTGTGGAGTCTGGGACGGACATAGTCTGGTCGGGGTAGGCCTACGGTAAATGCATTAAGAAATATTAGCAATTGTAAACACTGCTGGGACATCTTCATGGCGTCAAGTGTGAAAATATGGCGTGTGATTAACGTGGAGTTTTTAACACTTTGGTAGACGGGCTTTTGAGCGCTGCTTAAAATGTTCACATCATTTCACGTTTTCTCAGCTGTTTTTGGGGGTTATAACAATAAATTTGATTTTGAAATGTTTGCAAATTAATTTTCTATAGAGTAGATACGACATAGACAAATAGAGATAGACGGATAGATACCTGGGTACAGACAAACATACACAGACCAGGTAACGCTAGTTGATACATATAATACACACGGACACTAGTGAAAGCTATAATTGTGGAATGAAGCAGAAATATGATTGAACATATGAAAACAAATTGGCTTGTGTAATTGAAGATGACAATTACACACGTCTTAAAAAATGCCTATTAGCATCAACATATTTACATTACCAACACAAATAACCTAGTTATGCTAGTGAGCCTAACACGGGTTAAGTAATGCCAAGTACAGAAAAAAGTTTCAGCTTGTTATTCGTAGGTTCAGTGTGTTTTAAAAGGCCATGCGTCGAGGGATACCTGACTCAAAATCAGTTCTTTAGGCTGGTTTAATGAACTGCAAGAGGAACTCTCTTTCCCAGGACGACGTAAACAGGTAAGCACAAGACATGTTACACAACCCAGGAAGAACACAGATGTCTGACACTAGCACGTAGGAAAGGTGAACTCCCAGGAACGGGAGAGCTCGTCGGATCCTCCTCATTGTCATGAGTGATCCACCCAAATGAGTAAATGTGCCCGCAACATGAGTGATATCAGCTCGTCCTACCCTTCCGTCCTCATGAATGAGATACCCACCCCCCTCTCTCCTCATCTTCCTCATCTTCACCACCACCACCATCCACCAAGGAGGCGAGTAAAGCTACCAGGTGTTTAGGTAATGCTTTGAAGCGTGTTAGGGGAACGCTATTAGGTAAATAACCACAAAACTGTCCTCGCGTCTCGAAGCGTGAGTAAAAAGGTGTGTAATCATATGCGTATATTGGTGAAAGTTACTCGTTGTCTTATATTTATGCGTGTCGCTGAGGCGTTCCACGTGGAAGTGGGGTTGCTTCATCAGTGCTACTTCCTGCTTACATTGGTCGGGTCAACATTGCACCATGGGTTTCTGCTTTCTTTCCCTAACGTTGTTCGTATTGTGTTGTTTTCTGCCAATGTGGTGGTGTGGCTAGTGGTGGTGTGGCTAGTGGTGGTGTGGCTGCTGGTGGTGTGGCTGCTGGTGGTGTGGCTGCTGGTGGTGTGGCTGCTGGTGGTGTGGCCGGTGGTGGTGTGGCGAAATTGTTGTCATCAGTTTTCTTAGTTTCTCTACAAAAAGGGACGTTTATGTGCAAGCAACCTCTCTATTTGTTTTTTCATTCATGTTTCATTCAATCACCTTTTTGATTTCCCCGTCCATCCATCTCCCCATTTCCGTTTTTGCAATCACCCCCCAACCATTTCCCCGCCTTCATATCCTCCCTTCTCGTTTTCCTTCCGCTGGTTCTTCCACCTTCTCCCTATCCCACAACTTCCTCCATCCCACAGGCGAACAGCGCCGCTCCACGGGGCGGCCCGCCGCCTGGAAGAGGAGGGCGTAACTCCACATTACCATTGTGTGACGCGAGGGGAAATATGTTGCTCTTCAGAGCCACAACTCTGCCATTGTGTCGAGAGTAAATGATGACGGGTAACTTCGCCTGATTGAATGATTTAGATTTAATGTTCGGGAAATAATTGGTTTTGAGGGGGGAACATGTCTACTTATTCTTCCTGAAAGTGCTAAAAGTGATGATTTGTGTGGTAGGGAGTATTTTGTGTACTGGGCAACTGGTTTGTGAAATAGGTTTTAAGCCAATTTTATTCTGGATGATATGACGGTTTAAATATGGTTAGCGGGATCAAAATGGCAGTAATATCGGAGATTAACAATATCTTGTATCTCATTTTTTTCAAGAAGTGAATTACAACCCCGTCCCATTCCCTAAATATTAATTTCTACAAAGGTATTTCTCTTTCGTGGTACTCTTGAGAGATCCTGTGAAAGTGGATCACTTCCTACTGAGCGTTGAAGTCTTTAGTTAACTGTAAATCTTTGTATTTCCTTAAACCCCCTTCTTTAACTTCGTGGAATAATTTGTTTATTAATTAGCTTTTAAACTGTATGAATCTTATTCATTTTTTGGCTAAAATAATTAATTGTGATGTCTTATCTTACATATTGTATCGCTTGATGTCGGTAAATTGGATTTTTGTTTTAATTTTAGTCCACTTTCTTACACTACGAAACCTGTACATCCACAATCATTGCACAGCTTAACCCATGTACTGCACACATGTACACACTGACCATAACTACAATACTTAACGAGTGAAATAAAAACAAACATCGCATATCGAGACTGTAGCACACTAAGGGGTTAATGTGTGTGTGTTTACATAACAGTTTGTGAGCGTTGATACTCCACAACCCCAGGTTATTGTTGTAGGACACCCCCTCGTAGCGCCTCGGAGCTTGTAAACTGTTTAATAAATGTAAACTAAGCCGCCATGATTGAGGAAAGATGTACAGGTTTCGTAAGTACATCTTATGTTAATGTTTGGTGAATTTTGGTCCTGGCCGTAGTAGCTTGTGGGGGGTGGGGGGGTGGGGTGGAGAGGGTTATACTGATGTCAGTGTTGGCAAGATCACTCATCACCCCACATCAACTCGAGCCCCCCCCCTCCCCCCCCCCGTCCACGCCTCCACCCCTAAGCCCCTCACAGTGTTCAAGAGAGAACTGGATAAGCACCTCCAAAGGATACCTGATCAACCAGGCTGTGACTCATACGTCAGGCTTCGAGCAGCCGCGTCAAACAGCCTGGTTGATCAGTCCAGCCACCAGGAGGCCTGGTCGACGACCGGGCCGCGGAGACGCTAAGCCCCGGAAGCACCTCAAGGTAAGGTAACCCCACAATAATCGACAGCCACCCCCACCCTCCAGTATCACCCAAGCCTCCACAGTTCCTTTTTCCTGTTCCATATGCAATCTTTCCCTTATCTCTACCTCCCTGCGCCCTCCACACCTCTTCTCTATCCCTCCCCTCCCACCTCTTGTCCGTCTGGACCACCTCCCCTCCCTCTTGCACCTTCACCCCCTCCCGGTGCCTCTTACCCGCGTAGCCAATCAGCAGGTCATCATGCACATGGCTGGAAGAGCTGCTAATGTTGCTTATCTGTGCTTTACTGTGATTTATGTCCCACGCTGTGATTTTAATCCCAGCCGATGAGCTCTTAGCGAGGCCTCCCGCGGTTTATGAGTGCCCTGACTGGCACCTCTTTGGTTTTGGCAGTGTTTAATTCCCCTGAAGAACCAAAACTCAGATCAAGTGACTGTTTATGCTGGTTAAGACCGGGTCTTATCTGATGGCGTTTGGGGCAAGGTGTCGGCGTTCTAATAGATTTGTTAACGAACTTACCGAGTTCAATTGGCCATTGAGGCGAGTTTGTTTTCATAAGTTCAGTTTTAATACGGGACTAGCAGCCCGTCCTCATCAACAAAGGCCAAATGCTCGTTAATCCAGTCGCCAAACACCGCCTCGTTCTCTATTTATGCAGCCCGTCCTCAGGCTAGGCTTGTCAGCAGAGCCACCCGTCCTCAGGTCAGGGCTGCCTGTCCCTCCAAAGACGCATTCATCAATTTTAAGATTGTGTATTAAAAATGGGTTTGTTCACGTATATTAATAAATATCTATATAAATAAAAATGTAAATGTTCATTTGTTCAAAATCGCTAATATCCGAAAGTTCTTCACGGATTGCTTTGAAATTTTGACACAATGTTCCATTCGCATACGAGCATGTTTTTATATATCTACTATATAGATGTCACATCTGTGACAGGTAAAAACATTTTTTTTTAACTGTTTTTCATGTGAGGGAAATCTCCGAAACATCTTTACCGATTGCTTTGAAATTTTGACACAACGTTGCAATCGAATTCTCGCGTGTTTTTATATACTAACTATATACATGCCAAACCTGTGACAGGTAATAACATGCCTTGTTTTTAAACAGCGCCATCTGTTGCACGTAAAAGCAACATACGCTATACTAAATATGTTACGATTCCATTTCAATGTTTCCGATTGCATTGATAAATTGAATTTTCATAGATTTCGATTTTTTTCATTTTTATTTAATTATTTTGTGCGATATTGCGTTGAAATTGAGCTGTGTTGTTTACCATATCATTCATTTCGTGAGTATAGTTTATTTTGCTATTTTTTCATTTCGTTTTTTTTTTTTAACTGTTCTTATTTTTCAGTGATGGGAACATCAGATCAACATCATTCCAGGAAGTGGGGAATGGTGAGGAGTACGAGGGGACGGAATGGGGGATGGTGGGGAGGACGAGGGAGGGGTGGGAGAATGATTTAAGAGGCCCGGGAGGAACAGGGCAGGGTTGCTGTGGCTCGGCAACGCTAGTTATAAAATAAATTTCAAATGTATAGTTAGGCTTTTCCTGAAGCAGTGCTGCGTCCACGGTGTCTGGTCGAACCGCACTTCTCGAAATGCCTGGAGCACGTGCGGCAAATAACATAGCCCAGGAGGCCTGGTCGACGACCGGGCCGCGGGGACGCTAAGCCCCGGAAGCACCTCAAGGTAGCCTCAAGGTAAGGTAGCCCGTCCTCACCAACAAAGGCCAATATTCATTCCAAGCAGCCGCCAACCCCCCCCCCCCTGTTTGTGAATGAATGATACGTTACACACGATTCTCAACTGATGACGTTCGAACACTTCTCGGACAGTGCTTCACTGACAACGTCTGTTCGAATCGCAACTCTAAATACGCCTAACCTTACCTACGCCTAAATATGTAAAATATGCTACTATATAATAATATCAAGTTAGACCACAAAATACTTATTTTGATTAAGGAAGGGAAGGGAAGTATTAGAAGAAAGCGCCAAGCCATTACGACTATATAGCACTGGGAAGGGGTCAGGATAAGGATTTAGGATAGGACGGGGGGGAAAGGGATGGTGACCAACCACTTGTGGACGGTCGGGGATTGAACGCCGACCTGCATGACGCGAGACCGTCGCTCTACCGTCCAAGCCAAGTGCTTGGTTTTTGAATAAGGAGCTTGCTAAAATTGATGGTTGCGTCTTCGGGGGTCGGCCGCTGGATGGAATGACCATCGCCTGAGGACGGGTTGAAATAATACTACTACTACTACTACTAATAATAATAATGGCCAACCAAACATGACGCCCTAACCTCGGCCTAACTGTTCAACACATTTTAATATATGTAATAATACTTGTATGTGAGAAAATACAAATGGTTATATTTAGGTGTTCTCGTAAATAAAGGGTTTCTAATGCATGTTTCGGTGACCCAGGTGATTCTCCGGTGACAGCCTGATCCACTGGGCTGTTGCTTACCGCAACCCGCGTGTTAGCACAGTCTTGTTAGCTTATTTGATCCTTGAATTTGATCGTAAATTCTCACTGGAAATTCTTATTAAATACGTCTTAAGGCGTACAACGTGCAAACTCCCAGAGAATGAGGTCTGTCTACCTTGGGTATCCTTGTGCTGGTTTCTAGGATCAATGTCTCCGCAGTTCGGTCTCTGACCAGGCCTCCTGTTGGTAGTCTGGTCAACCAACAGCGGGGAGACCCCACTGCTCGGAGTTTGGCATACGTATCACAGCCAGGTTGATCAGGTATGATTTGGAAACACCGTGAGAGGTTGGCTAGCTGTGCCCCTTAGGTCTAGAGGGAGACGGAAAAGGGATAGCCTTTCTGAATTCCGTGGCTTTGTATCGTTGACTTTGAACCTTTCGAGCGTGTTTTTGGTTGAAAGTTTCTAGCAGACGATGACCCTTGCACTGCAGGCAGTGAGTGAGTGATGAATACGCGGGCAGCGAGCGAGAGATGAACACGGGTGAACGTTGCTCCCATGAGTAATGAGTTGAAATCATAGCCAGTTGTAAATTTATCTTCGTAATGGTTGTCTTCAAATTATAACACTCGATGTTATCGTAAGTCTTGGCCAGGATTGCATGATGTGGGTGTAGGTGTTGGCGGTCGGGTGAGTGTAAATATGGGTGTGGGTGTGTTGATGAATATGGGGTGTACCTTGTGGTTACCTTGAGGTGCTTCCGGGGCTTAGCGTCCCCGCGGCCCGGTCTCCGCAACCAGGCCTCATGTAAATGTAAGTTGTAAATGTAAGTTGGTGTAAAACTTGTGAAAGAGAAGGAATGTAGTGAACATATCTCTCACGGGGCAAAGACCAGCAAAAACCTAAATTACTGTGGGTGTGGATGAAGGTGGGACAGTAGTGGTAGTCAATATAGCAACAGTAGGTGGTGATTGATGGTGTGTCAAAGGTAAGGTTGGGGTATCTCGCCCACTGCCCCGTCGGGGAAGGGCAGTGGGCACCACTTGGCATGGGCATCTCTTGCCCACTGTCCACCACTAGACGACCTTCGCTCTACCACTCAGATGTTTATCTGTATTTCTTAGAGACCTTCACCATCGTGCTGGTTGGGGAGCTGGTGAAGGTAGGGCAGCTTATTGGGAAAACTATTGATACCGTCTCAAAACTGTCACTCTCTGGAAAGGAGACGAGAAAGCTATCAAATAATATATACATGGAAGATACTGGAGGGGCAGGTCCCAAATTTGCGCAGTAGAGTAACAACATACTGGAGCGAAAGATACGGAAGGAAATGCAGACTATTCATCATCAGGAGTAGAGGTGCCATAGGCACAATCAGAGAACACTGTCTGAACATCGGAGGCCCACAGCTGTTTAACACCCTCCCAGCAAGCATTAGAAATATTGCTGGAATAAAGGTGGATATCTTCAAGAAACATTTAGATAAGTTCTTGCAAGAAGTGCCAGACCAACCAGGCTGTAGTGGGCCTGCAGGCCGCTACAAGTAACAGCCTCTTGGACCAAGCTCTCACAAGTTGAGCCTGACCCCGGGCCAGGCTCTAGAAGTAGAACTCCCTAAACCCTCTACAGGTATGATGTTCTAAGCTGAGGTGATTGATTGATAGATGGAGATTAAGCCACCTAAGAGGTGGCACGGGCATGAATAGCCCGTAAAGCTGTGAGGTAAGGGGGGGGGGGGTTCTTAACTGCTGCTGGGGAGGGGGTGAAGGGTGAGGAAGCTAATCTAAGCTGTTTGGGAGAGGTGGGGGGGGGGGACGGTTTTGAGCGCGTGAACAATGCACCAATCATCTTCAACTTTCTACAGTTAAGTCCATTCAAAAAAGCATAAATGTTCTTTCATCATCACAACATTTGTAACGTTGCCGGTGTGTTGGCTCGCTAGTGTGTTGGCTCGCTAGTGTGTTGGCTCGCTAGTGTGTTGGCTCGCTAGTGTGTTGGCTCGCTAGTGTGTTGGCTCGCTAGTGTGTTGGCTCACTAGTGTGTTGGCTCGCTAGTGTGTTGGCTCGCTAGTGTGTTGGCTCGCTAGTGTGTTGGCTCGCTAGTGTGTTTACCTAGTTGCCTAGTTGTGTTTACCTAGTTGTGTTTGCGGGGGTTGAGCTTTGCTCTTTCCGCCCGCCTCTCAACTGTCAATCAACTGTTTACTAAGTACTTTTTTTTCCACACCACACACACCCCAGGAAGCAGCCCGTGACAGCTGACTAACTCCCAGGTACCTATTTTACTGTTAGGTAACAGGGGCATTCAGGGTGAAAGAAACTTTGCCCATTTGTTTCTGCCTCGTGCGGGAATCGAACCCGCGCCACCGAATTACAGTCCTGCGCGCTATCCACCGGCTACGAGGCCCCTGTACCACAGTGTGATGCTTGCTAGTGTCAGCTCATTTGCTAGTATGCGCGCTCAGCTAAATGAACCGACTCCAAGCTCATGATTTATGTCATTAATTCTCTCAGACTGAACAAGGTGGGATATTGGAAAGCACCGACAGGCAGTGCGACTACTTCTGTAAGGATCTGTGATGTTCCTGGTACTTTGTTTTTACTGTTCTGCTAGCAGCCTATCAACCTCGTGTATGGGCCAGAAGACACTCTGCCGCCATCTCGATTCATGTGTTATTTCATATCTTTGTCCCGGCTACAAAACCAATCGATAACTGACTGTCCAATTTAGAACTTTGAGAAAGGTATAGCAGACAAATGTAAAGCAGATCCAGGCCTTTTCTATAAATTCATTTAAAGTAAGCTGCGTGTAAAAGATGAAATCCAGAGATTGAGAACGGGGAACGGGACTACCGAGAATGAAAGAGAAATGTGTGAAATGCTAAATGAGCAGTTCCAGGGGGGGGGGGGTTTGTACAAAATGAGGATTTCAGAGACCAAATACAAATTCCAGAACAAGCGCGTGTACACAGAGACCAGTCCTAGAATATGCAGTTCCAGTATGGAGTCTGTATCTCTCCAAGCACAAGACTAACTAGAGAGGGTTCAGAGATTTGCCCCCAGACGAGTACCCGAGCTGTGGGGTATGAGCTACGAGGAGAGACTACGGGAACTAAAGCTCACATCGCTGGGGAAGACATGATTACTACATACAAAATCCTCGGAAGGATCGATAGAGTAGATAAAGACAATTTAGTTAACAAAGGGGGCACACCCACAAGGGGACACAGGTGGAAACTGAATACCCAGGTGAGTCATAGAGATTTTTCAATGCCAGAGTAGTTAACAAATGGAATGCATTAGGAAGTGATGTGGTGGAGGCTGACTCCATACACAGTTTTAAGTATAGATATGATAGAGCCCAATAGGCTCAGGAACTGTACACCAGTTAAGAGGCGGGACCAAAGAGCCGAAGCTCAACTCCCTCAAGGTGAGTAGGTAAAAACTAGGTGAGTTTTCACCTAGTTTGTGTGTGTACGTACGTACACACACACACACACACACACACACACACACACACACACACACACACACACACACACACACACACACACACTTTATGCCACCATAAATCTTCTCCTTACCTGCAAACTTTGTCCTGGTCGTCGTTCTAAATATTGTCCGGAGTTTACCGCCCCAGAACTTGCCTCTAGGCCTTACCCCAAGGTGCCCTAACTCTCAACTTTTGTACTTCACGCATATTTACTCTTCTGTTTTCACTTCCGAATAACTGGTATATATATATATATATATATATATATATATATATATATATATATATATATATATATATATATATATATATATATATATATATATATATTAACGAGATTCCCACTGTCCCTATCTACTATCTAGCGAACNGAGGTCCATGGCTCTTCAACATACTCCCAGCGAGTATAAATATTGCCGGAACAACCGTGGACATCTTCAAGAAATTCCAGACCAACTGGGCTGAGGTGGATATGTGGGCCTGCGGGCCGTTCCAAGCAACAGGATCAAGCTATCAAGTCAAGCCTGGCCCCAGGCCGGGATTGGGAGTAGTAGAACTTTCAGAATCCCATCCAGGTAAATTAGCCAGAAGCAAAGGAGCAATGCTTGTAGGGTAGCGGAGGGTGATGGGGAGGTGGCTACATGGCTCGCAGTGGAGGCAGGCGCGCCTCTGAACATGTCCAAGCCCTTATGGCTATGCCTGTTCCAGGGGCAGAATCAGTTCTACATTGATATTAATTACATGTCCAACAGGTCTTGTGGTGCGGTTGGGTTGTGGGGGGGGGGGCACACTCCGGTCTTCTAGGTCGTATATTTACAAACTGGTTCCAAGGTAACTTGCGTTCAGCTGTTATCAGATATATTTTTTATTCATTTGGTTTGGTTCCCATTGTAGTAGAGAATACGCTTGTTGAGCTTATCGGAGAGTCTCTAAGTCACCTGCTGACCTTTCTCAGGATACAACCCACAACCGTTGCCAAAGGAACGTGCCCAAACGTCTTTGTCCTGGTGGGAACCCGCGAGCTGTTTGGTTGTGAACGGCAACGCTGACCACTGGGGTATGTGTACGGTGCTAGGAGAGGGTCTCAGTGTGTACTGTCTTGAGGGAAGACTGGTATCCCAGAGTAAGATTATCTTCCGTTTTTGTTTTCATGTTGGTGTGAAGGGAAGGGAGGAGGAGGAGAAGCGCCAAGCTATTACGACTAAATAGCACTGGGGAGAGATAAGGATTTGGGATGGGACGGAGGGAAAGAATGGTGCCCAACCACTTGGACGATCGGGGATTGAACGCCTACCTGCATGAAGCGAGACCGTCGCTCTAACCGTCCAGTCCAAGTGGTTGGGTGTGAGCGTGAGGTAATTATGAGGAGAAAGCTTTAAGACAGCGCAACTATTGTTTTGGAAAAGATATGAGGACAGGGAGCTGGGGCATGAACACATACCCCAGCTCCTTCGGGAAATGAGGGCACCAAAAGATGATATTGGGGCACCAGGTGAATGGTGCCCCAATCACTTGGACCATCGAGGATCGAAAGCGCCTGATGGTCCAAGTAGTTGGGCATCATTCCTTCACCACTGAAGGACTTCCCTACGAAGGCACAAGTGTTCCTAGCTTACTCTGAAGGTAGGAATCAACGGACTAATGCAGATAAAATGTTTGTACTTCTAAAGCCTATGTGACACGCTGCCGTGCTGGGGGGCGGCGACCCCTTGACGTACAAGTGTGTGAGTGTGTGTGTGTGTGTGTGTGTGTGTGTGTGTGTGTGTGTGTGTGTGTGTGTGTGTGTGTGTGTGTGTGTGTGTGTGTGTGTGTGTGTGTCAGAGACGCTCGTTTGTTTACGGTGGAGATCCGAAGGGTACAAGAGCCTTATTGTCTTCTCCTGTACATATAAGCGTTATGGATTAATGTCCACTATGCCATTTTGTTGCGAGCTGTCTAAAATATTGTTTTCAAGGAATGACCTACCATTCTCACTCGACTTTAATCTCCAGTTTTGCACACTCTGGCATACGAATGGGGGGCAGTATTCGTGCATAGGCGTTTCCCAGCGTACCTGTGTGCTGGCGTAGCCGGGAGAGGAGCGAGGCCAAGGAAAAGCAGCAGTGTTGCTCATCCCTCACTGCGTGCTCAGAGATCGCAATGGTCAGTTAAATTAATGTGAGCACGTTTGCCCGTATCATTAAGAGCCGTAAAGGAGGAACCATATCTTCTGTATTGTTTGTTGAAGGGGTACGGATGTTACGTGCGTGCGTGTTTGGGAGGGGGGTGGGGGGAGAGGTTTGGGTGTTTACAGCCTTGGAACTTTAATGGACGTATGTTAGGTGACTGGATTGGTTTGGTGATGGCCTTAAGGCCTGGTAACCCTTACCACCAAACACCTGTCTGGCGCACACCTGTATTCCGACCCCCTGTTAGCCCTTACCACCAAACACCTGTCTGGCACACACCTGTATTCCGACCCCTGTTAGCAGAATTAAAGGTTATTCTTCCCATAGCTCATGGTAAGCCTTAGTCTACTAGTTCCCCTGGAACACGACCCGCCAATCGGTTAACAACCAGGTACCCAATTACTACTGGGTGAACAGGGACAGGGGATGGCGAACAATTACTGGTTCACCCCCGTTTTCCTCCCTGGTCAGGACTCGAACCCCGACCAAATCACCCGTAAGGCGCGTGGCGAGTGAGTTAGCACTACACCACCAGCAACTCCTTAATGAGGCGAGCCTGGCCTCAGGCGGGGCTCGGGGAGTAGAAGAACTCCCAGGGCCCCTCTGTAGGTATGATCCAGGTAGTGTTGCCCATCTCGCCTCTCATTACAGCATCTACATACATCATCTCCATCGCGTCCCGACACTACGATGACTAGGACGGGTTTACTGCAGGTTA
Organism: Procambarus virginalis; assembly: GCA_020271785.1. NCBI lineage: Eukaryota > Metazoa > Arthropoda > Malacostraca > Decapoda > Cambaridae > Procambarus > Procambarus virginalis. The sequence continues at coordinate 8,340,982 of WNGS01142304.1, read as the reverse complement.
CCTGGAGGGCCGACGGGGCTCTCGCTAATGAGACAGTTGTGTATTGAACGACTTTGACTGTGTTATTTGTTGAGTGGCCTGGAGAGGGTTGTGAGTTCTCTCCTGATTGGCTTCTTCCTTGTATGCAGCCTCCTAGGGGGAATCGAACCGCGATTCGGCAAGTGTGTGTGTCAACACCAATATGGTGGTACCCAGCACCCACCTGCTGCATGACGCAAGCCTGCTGAGGGCTGGCACTCTTGCTGACTCTAGGCGGGACGTGCAGACACACACACACACACACACACACACACACACACACACACACACACACACACACACACGTACACACACACACACACGTACACACGTACACACGTACACACGTACACACACGTACACACGTACACACGTACGTACACACACACACGTACGTACGTACGTATTATCTACACGGGTGGTACACGCACTAGGACGACACGGTGGAGACTGAGTACCCAAATGAGCCACAGGGACGTTAGAGAGAACTTTTTCAGTGTCAGAGTAGTTAACAAATGGAATGCATTAGGCAGTGATGTGGTGGAGGCTGACTCCATACACAGTTTCAAGTGTAGATATGATAGAGCCCAATTGGCTGAGGAACCTGTACATCAGTTGATTGACAGTTGAGAGGCGGAATCAGAGTCAGAACTCAACCCCCGCAAGTACAACTAGATGAGTACAACTAGGTGAGAACACACACTTAAGGCGGCCACGCAGGCGGACAGTCATTAAATCTACAGAAAGTAACAAGTGAAAGAGGGAGATGGGAAAAGACTATATTGGACTCCAAGAGGGAACTAAGAAGCAACACTGACGCAGAAGACAACGAACGAGAACAATAGTGTGTTCCACAAGAAGTGACGGAAACAAAATATATGAAGGAAGAGGAGGAATGCAAGGAGTCAGCATTGACAGAATAATATAGAAAGAAATGCGGAAAAGCCAGTAAAGAGTAGAGGTGCCGAAGGTACACTCAGAGAACACTGTATGAACATCAAAGGTCCACGGATGTTTCAGCACCCTTCCAGCAAGCATTAGAAATATTGGCGAAGCAAAGGTGAATGTCTTCATGGAACATTTAGATAAGTTCCTACAAGAACTGCTGGACCAACCGTGCTGTAGTGGATATGTGGGTCTGTGGGCCGCTCCAAGCAACAGCCTGTTGGACCAAGTTATCACGAGTCAAGCCCGGCCTTAGGCCGGGTTCGGGGAGTAGAAGAACTCCCGAAACTCACTCCAGGTACAACGAGGTGATTTTTGGGATTTATTATTATTATTATTATTTTATACCACAGACGTGGCCACACATTTACAATGCTAACCAGCATATATACATTTTCTTCTGACCTCCTTGGACAGGGTTAAAGATCTGTTCAACATATAGTTCAGTGATTTATTGAACAATCAACCACAGAAGGTGATTGTAGCGCCTGCCATCCCAGGCGACACATGGTCCATGGAGACAGAGTGGCGCAGTGGGTTACGTCACCGACACACAGTCGAAGTTCACGAGTTCGACCTCGGTGGCAGGATGGAAGCATTTGGGCAACGTTTTCTTGGCGCCTGTGTGTGCACCTAGCCGTAAAATAGAGAGGCAAAGGTTGCCATTTGACTTTTAGGTAACTTTGTGTGAAGAAATTCGTTGATAATGCTAATAAGGTGCACGAGGCTTCAGTATACAAAGAGTTACAGCAGATAACACCTCGGGAGAAATTAAATTTTAGATCTCAAATTGCACAACCCAGTCTCAGGTGTGTCAGTCTCAGGTGTGTCAGTCTCAGGTGTGTCAGTCTCAGGTGTGTCAGTCTCAGGTGTGTCAGTCTCAGGTGTGGTAAATCACGCTGTACTGGTGTGCTGAGGTTAGCGTGACCTGACTTGGTATATTCAGTGAGAGTGGGGGAGGTGGTGAAGTGATTCGACCCGTGGGGGATGATACAGTGAGGGGGGGATACAGTGTGGGGGGAGGGATACAGTGTGGGGGAGGGCTACAGTGTGGGGGAGGGATACAGTGAGGGGGAGGGATACAGTGTGGGGGGGAGGGCTACAGTGTGGGGGAGGGCTACAGTGTGGGGGAGGGCTACAGTGTGGGGGGAGGGCTACAGTGTGGGGGGAGGGATACAGTGTGGGGGGAGGGCTACAGTGTGGAAGGAGGGCTACAGTGTGGGGGGAGGGCTACAGTGTGGGGGGAGGGATACAGTGTGGGGGAGGGCTACAGTGTGGGGGGAGGGATACAGTGTGGGGGGAGGGCTACAGTGTGGGGGGAGGGATACAGTGTGGGGGGAGGGATACAGTGTGGGGGGAGGGCTACAGTGTGGGGGGAGGGCTACAGTGTGGGGGGAGGGCTACAGTGTGGGGGGAGGGATACAGTGAGGGGGAGGGCTACAGTGTGGGGGAGGGCTACAGTGTGGGGGGAGGGATACAGTGTGGGGGGAGGGATACAGTGTGGGGGGAGGGATACAGTGTGGGGGGGAGGGCTACAGTGTGGGGGGAGGGCTACAGTGTGGGGGGAGGGCTACAGTGTGGGGGGAGGGCTACAGTGTGGGGGGAGGGATACAGTGTGGGGGGAGGGCTACAGTGTGGGGGGAGGGCTACAGTGTGGGGGGAGGGCTACAGTGTGGGGGGAGGGATACAGTGAGGGGGAGGGATACAGTGTGGGGGGAGGGATACAGTGTGGGGGAGGGATACAGTGTGGGGGGAGGGATACAGTGTGGGGGGAGGGCTACAGTGTGGGGGAGGGCTACAGTGTGGGGGAGGGATACAGTGTGGGGGAGGGCTACAGTGTGGGGGGAGGGCTACAGTGTGGGGGGAGGGCTACAGTGTGGGGGGAGGGATACAGTGTGGGGGGAGGGATACAATGTGGGGGGAGGGATACAGTGTGGGGGAGGGATACAGTGGGGGGGGGAGGGATACAGTGTCATGGGGTGAAAGGATATTGTGAGGAGGACCCGCACAAGACGTGAAGGTGATGGGGCAGGCAGTGAGGTGTGAAGGAGGGAGATTATACCCACCTGCTGGAGGTACACACCTCCACCTGCTGGAGGTACACCACCTCCACCTGCTGGAGGTACACACCTCCACCTGCTGGAGGTACACACCTCCACCTGCTGGAGGTACACACCTCCACCTGCTGGAGGTACACACCTCCACCTGCTGGAGGTACACACCTCCACCTGCTGGAGGTACACACCTCCACCTGCTGGAGGTACACACCCCCACCTGCTGGAGGTACACCACCCCCACCTGCTGGAGGTACACACCTCCACCTGCTGGAGGTACACACCTCCACCTGCTGGAGGTACACACCTCCACCTGCTGGAGGTACACACCTCCACCTGCTGGAGGTACACACCTCCACCTGCTGGAGGTACACACCTCCACCTGCTGGAGGTACACACCTCCACCTGCTGGAGGTACACACCTCCACCTGCTGGAGGTACACCACCCCCACCTGCTGGAGGTACACCACCCCCACCTGCTGGAGGTACACCACCCCCACCTGCTGGAGGTACACACCCCCACCTGCTGGAGGTACACACCTCCACCTGCTGGAGGTACACAACTCCACCTGCTGGAGGTACACACCTCCACCTGCTGGAGGTACACCACCCCACCTGCTGGAGGTACACCACCCCCACCTGCTGGAGGTACACCACCACCACCTGCTGGAGGTACACCACCACCACCTGCTGGAGGTACACCACCACCACCTGCTGGAGGTACACCACCCCCACCTGCTGGAGGTACACACCCCCACCTGCTGGAGGTACACACCCCCACCTGCTGGAGGTACACCACCCCCACCTGCTGGAGGTACACCACCCCCACCTGCTGGAGGTACACCACCCCCACCTGCTGGAGGTACACCACCCCCACCTGCTGGAGGTACACCACCCCCACCTGCTGGAGGTACACCACCCCACCTGCTGGAGGTACACCACCCCCACCTGCTGGAGGTACACCACCCCCACCTGCTGGAGGTACACCACCCCCACCTGCTGGAGGTACACCACCCCCACCTGCTGGAGGTACACCACCCCCACCTGCTGGAGGTACACCACCCCCACCTGCTGGAGGTACACCACCCCCACCTGCTGGAGGTACACCACCCCCACCTGCTGGAGGTACACCACCCCCACCTGCTGGAGGTACACCACCCCCACCTGCTGGAGGTACACCACCCCCACCTGCTGGAGGTACACCACCCCACCTGCTGGAGGTACACCACCCCCACCTGCTGGAGGTACACCACCCCCACCTGCTGGAGGTACACCACCCCCACCTGCTGGAGGTACACCACCCCCACCTGCTGGAGGTACACCACCCCCACCTGCTGGAGGTACACCACCCCCACCTGCTGGAG